>JAFMSR010001401.1:0-28214 GCA_022818135.1 Saxidomus purpurata | reverse complement strand
GTAAACTACAATTATAAAATGTAGATATGCAGAACAATGTTATCACAAACTTAACATAATTTGATAACAAACAATAAACAACAAACTGTAGCAGTGACTGTGCTATATCTTACTTTAATTGTGACATTTCCTTTACTGATCTTCCTCATGTTGAAACCTACTGTAGGGATCATATCTTCACTAAACTGGCCTGACTGAAATGTAAAATAATACATGAACACCATCTAAGAAACACGCAAGATCGTCATGGTGAACAGTCAAGTTTCTAGTGATGCATGTATGTTTTAAAGTTACAAACATGTAATGTGAATATGAAGCAGCAACTCCCAATAAACATCACTTTGTTTCACTGTCTAAGTTCTTGACCCATCCCGCTGAGCTTAAATTCCACCTATTTTAGCAATTTTTCCTGCCTGGTATTCTACACACTTTTCAATTGTATTTCAGTTTTTAACCTGCAGCACTTTAACTTGTTTAAGTCACTATTAAACAAGTACAGAGGCGGATCATGGGGCGAATGTTCCTAACTTCATGTGACTGTGGACTAAACCTGTTCAGTATGTGGGGTTCTCATAGTCTGTGAAATTAAATTATTTGCGAAAAATTTACAAGATATATGTTTTTGGTCCAGAATCGAGCATCTGTGTGTAAATTTTAGGGCAGGGAACTTACATGGCGTTCTCTGAATATTCGACGGGTTCTCATGTTATCTAGAACTTAACCGGGCGCCCCGACGAAACTCGCAAAAACACTAAAAACTCCCGTGAAATTAAAATTCTGGAAAAAAAGAGGTTCATAAAATATCAATCTACAGTACAGGCCTGGAGGATTATGCAAAAAAAATGCTGAGTAAGTGAAAATCATGTGACCTCGCGTAAATTGGAGAAAAAACAAAACAATGTGCGTTGGCATTTGTTCTTTGATCTTGTTAACACCTGCAGCTTTAGCTCTATGTTTAAAAGAGGTTGAAGGACAAAAATATTTTGGCACAGGTTATTCATCAGAATTAATAGTAGAAAATTGTCACTGGAAAAACATGCTTTGATAGTTGATAAACAATTGATAACAAAAAAAAAAGGACACGCTGGATCACTGCGATTTTCTTTAAAACAGAACATTTTGAGTTTAATACAAACTAGAGCTATCACTAAATGTGATTAATACCCCCAAAAGGATTGCTTTATAAACTGAAGAAGTTCGTAGTAACATAATACCTTGCAAACAAACTAAAAAGAGATATTGTTCTTAGAAGTTCCTCTCACTGTGCTTGACCATTGTATGAAGTTGTATTGAATTCCAACTTGTAGTTTTCGAAAAATGCTCCAGACAGGGAAAAGTAACAAAGGGCAATAACACTGTAATTAGTCAAGATGGAGTTATGGTTCCTGTGCACTGCACTCCCTCTCACTGTGCTTGACCACTGTATGAAGTTGTATTCAATTCCAAACAGAAGTTTTCAAGTTATGCTCCGGACAAGGAAAAGTAACAAAGGGTAATAACTCTGTAATGAGTCAAGATGGAGTTATGGTTCCTGTGCACTGCACTTCCTCTAAATGTACTTGACCATTGTATGAGGTTGTACTGAATTCCAACTAGTAGTTTTCAAGTTATGCTTCGGACAAGGAAAAGTAACAAAGGGCAATAACTCAGTAAATATTCAAGATAGAGTTATAGTTATTGTACACTGCACTTCCTCTGAGTGTGCTTGATCATTGTATGAAGTTGTATTGAATTCCAACCAGTAGTTTTCAAGTTATGCTCCGGACAAGGAAAAGTAACAAAGGGCAATAACTCTGTAATTAGTCAAGATGGAGTTATAGTTCTTGTGCACTGCACTTCCTCTCAATGTGCTTGACCATTGTATGAAGTTGTATTGAATTCCAACCAGTAGTTTTCAAGTTATGCTCCGGACAAGTAAAAGTAACAAAGGGCAATAACTCAGTAAATACTCAAGATAGAGTTATAGTTCTTGTACACTGCACTTCCTCTGAGTGTGCTTGATCATTGTATGAAGTTGTATTGAATTCCAACTAGTAGTTTTCAAGTTATGCTCCGGACAAGGAAAAGTAACAAAGGGCAATAACTCTGTAATTAGTCAAGATGGAGTTATGGTTCTTGTGCACTGCACTTCCTCTCAATGTGCTTGACCATTGTATGAAGTTGTATTGAATTCCAACTAGTAGTTTTCAAGTTATGCTCAGACAAGGAAAAGTATCAAAGGGCAATAACTCTGTAATTAGTCAAGATGGAGTTATAGTTCTTGTGCACTGCACTTCCTCTCAATGTGCTTGACCATTGTATGAAGTTGTATTGAATTCCAACTAGTAGTTTTCAAGTTATGCTCCGGACAAGGAAAATGCAACAGACCGCCCGACCGACCGACCGACCGACCAACCGACCGACCGACCGACCAACCACCGGGTGACTCCTATATACCCCCCTAAACTTCGTTTTGGGGGTATAATAATTGGAAATGTTAATTAATAAATACTTTGTGCATTCACAACTCAGAGGTGTCACACAGCTTGGATTTGCAAAACAAATTCAAAATTGACTGAATTAGTATGTTAGGCCATATTTTTCACACAAATCGCGTGTGACAATGCTAAGAGACCAATTACCAGGGCTGTGAACAGGGTTTTGTGAAAAAAGAGGAAAAGTATGTGAGGGTTCAAGGGGGCCGCAAGGCCCCTTGTGCGTCAAGGGCAAAGCCCTTGTGGGGGGACAAGGGTGGCAAAGCCCCCTGAAGCTCCTGCGTTTTAATGAAATCTAAAGGCTTAGATTCATGTTTCAAAGACATCTCTCTTGCTTTTAGGTAATTCATCCGTGTAATATTTGTGAGAAGAATAATTATTATAATATAAAATATACAATATCTTTTAGATTTTCTTTAATTAGAGTTAGACACAACTGCTACTGCTGATAATTGCTTCAAAGGGTGTTCAGTAGGCTTTCAACTCAAGGGTAATTGACTCTCCTGCCTAAATTTTCAAGGGTCAAAATCAAATTTTCAAGAGTCAAGGTGAGAATTTTAAGGGTCGAGCCATGGGTCATAGGGTTCCGGTCATATACTCTAGGCATGCATATCATTTTTTTCTTTCTTTAAGTGTTCTGCAGCTTTGCAGTTGTTATTTATAATAATTTCTTAAATTAGCTAAATTTTTCATCCTTTTCCTTGGATCCATCAGTTCAAAAGTACGTTGTTCTCCGTTTGCCACATATTTTCGCGACCTCCCATGTCCGTGATTTTCGTCATTTTTTCGCGATTTTAACAGTTTTTATTAAAGAAATTGCCCAAAAAGTAAGTTCAATTAATGAATAGCATTTACAATTTATAATGCCCCCGATATGTATGAAGAGTAACAAAAATTACATCGGTAACAATTTGCAAGTTAAAATTTCAACACGTAAGTCAATAATTAAAATACGGATGCCAAAAACCAATGCTCGAATTATCATAAACCTGTTATTCGTTGCTCTTCCGATTAATATAAACTCACGACGATTTTCACAATTATCAGAGCAGGTCCGAGTGTTAATAATTTTTTAATCATGAAAGATTATGTACTAATTTCAGTAATGGCATGTGATTATCGGAAAAACAGGTAGAATGTCTTTTGATCACCGACAATCTGTGAATTAAAATACACGGTCGTGTCAGATTCAGCCGCTCATTAATCTGTGTTACAAACACAATCATAGAAATTTGCCGAGGTCTATTATTTTCAGTTTTACGATTGTTTATAATTAACACCTTTGATAACGACAGATTAGCTCCATCTTCTTTCGTATATTTACCAACAGACGACAATCGATTTTTGACTGACAACGAAATTGCCGATATTTGTAACGAGGCTCCACTTACTTTCGTATGTTATGCAATAGACGACGATCGGTTTTTGATTGACACGGCAAAACTGCCAAGACTCATAGCGCATAGAAGAAAATTCCCTCGACCAATTATAAGGTTCAGATAAATTATGTTTCCGTAACACGGAATGGAGGACGAATAGCAAATTACCGCTACCCCCCCCTCGAAATTTCTCCTCGAATTTGCATCGATCTCAAAAACGGTCCTGATGGTTCCCAAATCCGTGGATTTCTGCAGATTCGCGGACAATTCACAGGCCTGAATTACAGGAATGTTAACGGAAATAAATATTCTAAATCAACATAAAGGTGATAAATTTTTTAGGTTCTAACAAAAAAATAACTTGATGCTTTTGGAAACAACAAAGAAAAACAACATTTATAACACTGCAAACAGTAGCCGCAATTATCAACGAAAAATGTCGGCGGCAATGTCTGTTTCGACCTTTGTGATTCGATGGATCTAAATTCAACAGCTTGCTTTTACAGGTGTTTTACCAATGTTTTAATTAATAGATATTTTCATGCGAAGTCACTCTGAAAGGTTGAGATTGGTCTTCAAACTGAGCATAAAAATATGAGGTTAGTTGACATAGATTCCTGCTGATGATTTATAACATGGCATTTTCACGCCGAGCGTTGGTCCACCCACTCTACAACGGGAATAGTTAACTTTTGTTTAAAATGCTTAAATAGTCGTAATGTAACTACGCAAAAAAAGTCAAATACGTTAATAGAAATGCTTGGATTTCCTGCTTCAAAATTTCTCCCAGCAAGTCGTCCATAAAACTGGCGATTTTGCATAAAAAACAAACTCAATCTCCAATCATTTGTGGCATGTATCTCTATTCAGTTACAGCTATATCCTATACTGAACAAACCAGAGTTGTAACATTTTTAGATTTTTGATTTTCTCGTTTTGACTTAACACGGACCGATATTCATACATCGTTATGACATAATATTCACTGAATCATCATCTACGGCAGCTGTCAAAAAGTGGGTGGGGTAAACCTGAAACGAAAATTTTCTTACAGCAATCACATTCACGAACGTTGTTTTCCCTGAGTACTGAAGACCAACTAACGTCAGTTCCATCTCTTCCTTCCAAAACAGACTTTTAAACCAGTCTAAAATACGCTGAAAGAACGCGAACATCTTGTATTTGTGTTTTCACTTCCGTAGCACAATGGAGGGGCTGAAAACACCAATCACATGACTGCTAATCATAGGTCAAGGTCAGTAAATTCTGGTCTAAAAGCCGGACCAGGAACGGCTGGATCTTCTCGTCATCCATAATATATGTAAAGATATTTTTGTAGCTAGAATAATTCATAGATTGTCTTAGTATGAATATATAATCACCAGCAGTAACATTGTGATTGTTTTTATTCAAGACTTTGTCATTGTGCTACTCTAAAAAGCACGATAGTCCAACAGCTAGAGTTGGTTTGGTTTTATTATATAAACTGAAACACACAAACAAACTAAATTTAAGTATTAATGGCATTTTAGAGAATGCAACAGTCCAAAAAGTACTCTGTGTGTATATTGACAATACCCTAAATCGGCATGCTCATATAGATTATGCATGTAAAAAGCTCAATACCAAAATAGCCCTATCGAAACGCATTTTATTCCTTCTCACAGATGAGACGAAAATGATGTTTTATAACGTGTACATTTTGCCAATATTCGATTACTGTTGTACAATCTGGGGAAAAGATAACAAAAACTATATCAACAAAATAAACATGCTCCAAAAACGAGTTGCAAAAATTATCTTCAATATGCCGATGAAAACGCCAACAGTAGGGCTAGATCTATATAAACAATTCTAATATGCCTACGGTATATTTCTATAGTCAATTCGAGTGCTTTCATATTGCTAAAGCACTCGGAAAAGTAGGCGGAGGGTTTCGGCATGGAAGTAGCTCCTTCCGACTTTTCTAATTTACTCCCGCGCACTAAATAAAATATAGAAATAGAAATAATATCGGTATAAATACATCAGTCGCATGAAAAAAAATTTGTTTAAGAACCTAAATATCATTTTTGATTACGTCAAGTAATCCTTAGAATACCTTCACCCTGCTTTCCTTTAAAAGAGCCAGGAAATTCAGCATTATAACAGTCATACAATGTTTTGATTCCGGGAGACAAAACAATGAATGAAAACGTGTACGTCATCACACTGACGTCATTACTCCACGTTAAAACGTTGTACCGTTCAAATTAATGGTACGCATTTAATCGATTGTCTGCTTCTGAATCTGACGTCTTCTGCATAATGTCACAGTCAGGTATTTTTTTTATATTTTATGTATTAAATTATTAAACTAAGATAAGTTTGTATAAAATAGTTATTTATGATATCTTGAATGGTTGCCCGAATAGGGGAGTGAATTCCAACAGCCACTATTTATGCTATTTTACACATTACCGCCGAACTGAAAATAGGTCCGTAGTAGTTACGATAGTTTTCAAAAATTCGGCTTCTAAGAATCGAAATAATCTATGTCTTGGAGTGCTTTATCGAAATTGAAGCATTTCCCGTCGGTAATGTGCCTGCGTAATAATTCACTCGGGCTTCGCCCTCGTGAATTATTCCGCCAAGCACAACGCCTCCGGGGAATGCTTCAAGCTCGATAAAGCACTCCAAGACATAGATTATTTCTTAATTAAAATGGTTTTCTTTTACTGATAGGTGTAAATACAACACTGCAGTTCTTGTGTATAAAGTTATGAATCATATGTCGCCATCATATGTTAGAGGTTTTGATATTTTCCAAAAATGGAAAACATACCCGGTAATCTGCGATCTTATGTGCACGTTACGATCTTGTTTTACAAAGAATACCTCGAACCAATTATTATAAAGATTCATTCTCGTATTTTAGTATGAGAATTTGGAATGATATTCCGTTTGATATTAGAGGAATCCCTCCTGAACTCAAAACATTTAAATACAAATACAAGAACTATCTATTAAGTAACACTTAACAACTGCAGACTGAGTATGGTTTTTTTCTATACTAAATTTACTTCTACAAATATATTTCCGCACTAACCTTTGGACTAAATTTTTTAGTGTCTGTCGTATCAAAAGAAAGTTTCAACAATTTAAACAATTTTTGTCTTACTTTTGTCATATCTAACTGCCAAACAAATATACTATTTGAGAAATATGATTGTTCAATTGAAATGTACAACTAGCAAATCATGTTTGTTTCATAATTCTTTATCGACGGTATGTTGTTAATTTTGCATTTTAATTCTTCTTTTACATTGTTGAAAGCCATATGAAAATAAGATTATTCTAAATCATAAATTTACTTCTACAAATGTATTTCCGCACTAACTTTTGGACTTAATTTTTGAGTGTCTGTCGTATCAAAAGAAAGTTTCAACAATTTAAACAATTTTTGTCTTACTTTTGCAATATCTAACTTTGCTAACTGGACATGCCCTGATGCCTATGAACAGACTCAAATAGGAAGGGTCGAATCCCGTGTTAAGCCCCCCTCATGTTTCCAAGAAAGGTGTTCCAGGAAAACTAAGTGTGGGGCAACCGTGAAAAAAAATCATAGGGAGCGGAAGTCAGATGTACCAGGCCAGTTTGGCGCTTTCTAACAAACCATGGTACACTGCACCCCGCAATGTCTGTCCAACCATTTAGAACACATCGGGATGACCATGGATGTTTCAGAAGCAATGTCAGGCTCTGTGTCTCGAAAGCGTTCTTCCCAAACTCCTGGAGGTAATTCACCTCGACTTTGAGTCAGGAGCGTTGGGAGAAAATCTACTGGCTTCACAGCGGAACGGAAGAAGTCAAAGTAAAACGTTTTCAGAGTTATGCATTAGAATGCAGAAGCATTCTTTAATAAGAAAACAGAATTAGACAAGGCAGTCTAAAAGACAGCTATATTCCTGCCGCATAAAGGTATCTCATGTAGATAACCTTTGATCCCTGGACAATTTCGCTAAATTAGATCATGAATTATGAAAATTATATGTAGAAGATGGACATTTGTCACAAGTTTCATGTAAAACCATAATAGGAGTATATATGGTACGGAGGGGACACGGAAAAACAATTACCTCTAAGTGTGAACTTAAAGAGCTTGTAGTATTGGACTATGAGTTCTGCACATCGTATTAATGAAATCTGATTTCATGAAATCCTTCACGTGGTTAAAAGTTATAAAAAGGGACATAAGAGATAAATGACCCCTTAGTATGGCCTTTACGTTGAGCGGACGGAGTTGGCACACAAGTTCTTAACACCGAGTTGATGAAATGAGCATCTGACCAACGTTTTATGAATCCTTCACGGGGTTAGGAGTTATGGATCAGACACCAGACACCAATGACTCTAAATGTGGCATTGATCTTCAGCGGGGTTTGTTAGGACATGGGTATTGCAAGTCGTCCTGATGAGGTGAATATTTGACCGAAGTTATAGGGGTTTTAAGGAGTTATAGAGCGGACACGAAACGCCAATGATCCCGACACGGAAGAAGCCAAAGTAAAACTTTATCAGCGCTATGCTATACATTGGAACACAGAAGTTTTCTTCGATAACAAAACATAATTAGATAAAGTATCAACCAAATTGTAGTCTGAACAGAAAACATACCCTAGAAGGTGAATCACTTGGGAGTAGAGGTTTACTTCACCAGCAATACATAAGCGGGCAACAAGCCAAGTTTTCCTCGATGTATCTACAAGAAGGCCAAATAGAATTTATACAAGGAACTACATGGCACAGACATCAATCAAGTTACCAAACACTTGAATTCAGTCATTCTGAGAGCTGTACATAAAAACATTCCTCGCGGGTTCAGAAGAGATTACAGGTTATACTGGAGTGATGACCTACGCGATCTTCGGGATCAGTTATCAGAAGCCAGACGAAAGGTCGAAACACCCCTCTCAAGAATCCAACATCAAGCTTTAACAACCTAGTGCCAAGTTCTTAGAAACCAAGCTCAATGCCAGACGTAAAAGCTAAGTTCCCTATCAATACCTATCAGCAGAAACTACCAGGAGAGGCGAAGTGGAAAGTGAGAGAGGAGAAGCAACAGTTCATATGAGGAAATGGAAAAAAATCCTCACGCTGAATGAGCTATCAAAAGCCATGAAACAAAGTCAAGCAATCACCTGGAGCAGATGGCTTCACAAATGAGATGCTTTGCGATGAACACTCTTCTTGTGACCTACAGCCTTAGCTTGAGAGGAAAGTAAACTCTACAAAATTTGGAGAGAGGCGACAATGATACCCATCTTCTTCTATAATGGGTTTATAAGGTCTGAGCCTTTTAGCCCTGAAAGGGCGTCTACGATCGATCCCAGCATTTCTCTCATTATTCTGTTAACTTGAACGCATTGTCTAAAGGAAGATACTTTGGTAGGAGGTGCCACCCTCCTAATTGTTATAAGGATTTTAATTTTGCATGTCAAATTAAACAATGATACCCATCCCCACACCAGGGGAGGGTCGAAGTAAAGCTTCTAGCCACCATAACCCCCAGTATTACTAGTGCGGTTGGGAAAATAATGGTGAGCATGTGAATCTGCATGTGAATCGGCACTTTGAGACCAACCAAATGCTGACAAGTGGCTTCAGACAATTCTGTTCCACGGAAGACCAAACTACACACCTTTCCCAGGAGATCGAAGATGCAAAATGTTACACTTGTTGCTTGGATTGAACTCCAGAGAGCATTCGATACAGTCTAGTCTGAACGTCTTCTTGTGAAGTTACTACGGAACGGGACCGGATGCATAATGTACATCTTTGTTTAACAGAAGGGTATATAGTCAGTGTTGATGGGATACAAAGACAGAAGTTCTTACAGCGACATGGTGTCAATCGAGGAATTGTATTGTCACCCGCTCTCTTCTTTTTGATAAACGACCCCGATCTTCCAAGGGGAGTAAAAGCAGCCCTCTATGCAGACGACCTTGTGCTTCGGTTTTCAGAAGAGTATGCATCAACTGCTACTTTTAGGATGTAGCAAGCAGCAGAAATGCTTTCAGCATGGACAGAAGACTGGTGCGTAAAGGTAAACAAATAAGGTCTTGTACAACTCTATTCACACTGTCACCAAAGTAGACGATTAAGAGCGTCAAAATTAGCGACATTCCTCTGACTAAAGTACAAGAGGCTAAATATTTAGGTGTAAAGTAGAAGAGACTAAATATTAAGGCGTAAAGTAGAAGAGGCTAAATATTAAGGTGTAAAGTACAAGAGGCTAAATATTTAGGTGTAAAGTAGAAGAGACTAAATATTAAGGCGTAAAGTAGAAGAGACTAAATATTAAGGCGTAAAGTACAAGAGGCTAAATATTTAGGTGTAAAGAAGAAGAGACTAAATATTAAGGCGTAAAGTAGAAGAGGCTAAATATTAAGGTGAAAGCCCCATTTAGAAATGGTTGAAACTAAGGTCCGCCGATAGCTCGCGATGCTTCGTAAGTTAGTTGGAACTAAATGTGGAGGAAGTCAGAGGATACTGAAAACAGTATACTTTTGAACAGTGAGGCCCCAACTTGAATATGACTCCACAGTTTGGATGATGACCTCAAAGACAAATCAGTAAGTGCTGGGTAAGTTTCAGAAACAGGTCTTACGAATTAACATTAGGGTAATGCGTACAGCTCCAATTAAGGTAATGGAGGGAGTCACTACCATTCCATCACTTGGAAAAGGAGTAATGCGAAGGCCAGACCACCCTATGAAAACAAAGTTTGAGTACTACACACAGTTAGCATTATTCTGTGAGTACTACATATAGTGAATTTTACTCACTGTAAACATTTTTGATGGGTACTACTCACAGTGAGAATTGTTCAGTGAGTTGTACTCACAGTGAACATTAATTTGTGAGTACTATTCACAGTGAGATTTGTACTATTCCCAGTTCCATTTTTCAGAGAGTATTACTCACAATGAGCATTGTTCAGTTTATACTCCAAGTGAGCATTGTTGTAAATAAGAACTATTGCTCAATTCATACAACTTACGATCACCATTGTTCACAGAGATCATTGTTCAATGAGTACTAATCACAGTGACCATTGTTAAGCGAGTTCTACTCACACTTGAGTTTAGTTCACTGAGAACTATTCAGACTGATCATTGTTCAATGAGTATTACTGATAGTGAACATTGTTCTGTACTACTCAGTGAGTATTGTTCATTGTTACTTACATTGAGCAGTGTTTAGTCAGTTCTTGTCATTCTGAACACTGTTTAGTGAGTGCTAATCTCAGTGTTTGCTGCTCACACGCATTGTTCAAAGATAACCTATCACAGTGGGCATTTTTCAGTGTGTTCTACTTACAGTGAGCATTCTTCAATGAGCGCTGATCACAGTGGGCATTATTCAGTGTATTGCTCACACTACGCATTGTTCAAGGAGAACATACAGTGGGCATTGTACATAACGTTCTTCCCTTCAGTGAGCATTCTTCAGTGAACGCTGATCACAGTGGGCATTGTTCAGTGTGTTCTACTGATGGAAGGAGCATTCTTCAATGAACGCTGATGCTGATCACAGTGAGCATTGTCCAGTGCGTTCTACTTACAGTGAGCATCTTTCAATAAACGCTGATGCTGATTACAGTGAGCATTGGACGGTGCGTTCTACTTACAGTGAGCATTTTTCAATAAACGCTGATGCTGATCACAGTGGGCATTTGTCCAGTGCGTTCTTCTTACAGTGAGCATTTTTCAATGAACGCTGATGCTGATCACAGTGGGCATTGTGCAGTGCGTTCTACTTACAGTGAGCATTCTTCAATAAGAGCTGATGCTAATCACAGCGGGCATTGTCCAGTGCGTTCTTTTTACAGTGAGCATTCTTTAACGAACGCTGATGCTGATCACCGTGGGCATTGTCCAGTGCGTTCTACTTACAGTGAGCATTCTCTAACAAACGCTGATGCTGATCACAGAATGTATTGTTCAGTGTGTTCAACGTACAGTGAGCATTCTTCAATGAACGCTTATGCTGATCACAGTAGGCATTGTGCAGTGCGTTCTACTTACAGTGAGCTTTCTTCAATAAACGCCGATGCTGATCACAGTGGGCATTGTTCTGTGTGTTCTACTTACAGTGAGCATTCTGTTATGAATGCTGATCACAGTGTGGATTGTTCAGGTGTTTATTACATGAGATGTAATGAGAGCGCTGATGCTGATCACAGATGTCCATGCGTCGACAGTGGGCAGTGTTCGGAACGAACAAGGAGGCTGACAAAGTGGGCATTGTTCTGTGTGTTCTACTTACAGTGAGCATTCTGTTATGAATGCTGATCACAGTGGGCATTGTTCAGTGTGTTCTACTTACAGTAACATAGAACATTGTTCAAGGGGGGGATTGTTGAGTGTGTTCTACTTACTGTGAGTAGAGCGCTGATGCTGATCACAGTGAGCATTGTCCAGTGCGTTCTGCTGACAGTGAGTATTCTTTAACGAACGCTGATGCTGATCACAGTGGGCATTGTTCTGTGTGTTCTACTTACAGTGAGCATTATTTAATGAACGCTGATGCTGATCACAGTGGGCATTGTTCTGGGTGTTCTTCCTACAGTGAGCATTCTTTAATGAACGCTGATCACAGTGGGCATTGTTCTGAGTGTTCTTCTTACAGTGAGCATTCTTTAATGAACGCTGATCACAGTGGGCATTGTTCTGAGTGTTCTTCTTACAGTGAGCATTTTTTAATGAACGCTGATCACAGTGGGCATTGTCCAGTGCGTTCTACTTACAGTGAGCATTCTTAAATGAGCGCTGATGCTGATCACAATGGGCATTGTCCAGTGCGTTCTACTTACAGTGAGCGTTCTTTAACGAACGCTGATGCTGATCACAATGGGCATTGTCCAGTGCGTTCTACTTACAGTGAGCGTTCTTAAACGAACGCTGATGCTGATCAAAGTGGACATTGTTTGGTGTATTCTACTTACAGTGAGCATTCTTTAACGAACGCTGATGCTGATCACAGTGGGCATTGTGCAGTGTGTTCGACTTACAGGTAGCATTCTTTAACGAGCGCTGATGCTGATCACAGTGGGCATTGTCCAGTGCGTTCTACTTACCGTGAGCATTCTTCAATAAGAGCTGATGCTTCAGGGGGGGGGGGGGGGGGGGGGGGGGATCACAGTGGGCATTGTCCAGTGCGTTCTTTTTACAGTGAGCATTCTTTAACGAACGCTGATGCCGATCACCGTGGGCATTGTCCAGTGCGTTCTACTTACAGTGAGCATTCTCTAACAAACGCTGATGCTGATCACAGAATGTATTGTTCAGTGTGTTCAACGTACAGTGAGCATTCTTTAATGAACGCTGATGCTGATCACAGTAGGCATTGTGCAGTGCGTTCTACTTACAGTGAGCATTCTTTAATAAACGCCGATGCTGATCACAGTGGGCATTGTTCAGTGTGTTCTACTTACAGTGAGCATTCTTTTATGAATGCTGATCACAGTGTGGATTGTACTCAATGAGCATTCTTAATGCTGGATCACAGTGGGCATTGTTCTGTGTGTTCTACTTACAGTGAGCATTCTTTTATGAATGCTGATGATCACAGTGGGCATTGTTCAGTGTGTTCTACTTACAGTGAGCATTGTTCAATGAACGCTGATGCTGATCACAGTGAGCATTGTCCAGTGCGTTCTGCTGACAGTGAGTATTCTTTAACGAACGCTGATGCTGATCACAGTGGGCATTGTTCTGTGTGTTCTACTTACAGTGAGCATTATTTAATGAACGCTGATGCTGATCACAGTGGGCATTGTTCTGGTGCGTTCTACTTTGACTTCAAGAACTGGGGGTCGCGGGGGGGAATGTTGGGGGGGGTCTACTTACAGTGAGCATCTTTAACGAACCGTGCTGATCACAGTGGGCATGTCCAGTACGTTCTACTTACAGGAGCATTGTTCAATGAACGCCTATACTGATCACAGTGAGCATTGTGGGGGGGGTTTTTCTTACAGAGAGTATTCTTTAATGAACGCTGATATCACAGTGGGCATTGTTCAGCGTTGTGAGCATTCTTTAATGAACCTTCCATTTTGTTTAGTTTGGTTACGGGGGGGGGGGGGGGCCCCCCTGGCATTGTGCGTGTGTTCTCTTACAGTGAGCATTCTTTAATGAACGCTGATGATCACAGTGGGCATTGTTCTGAGTGTTCTTCTTACAGTGAGCATTCTTTAATGAACGCTGATCACAGTGGGCATTGTCCAGTGCGTTCTACTTACAGTGAGCAGTCTTAAATGAGCGCTGATGCTGATCACAATGGGCATTGTCCAGTGCGTTCTACTTACAGTGAGCGTTCTTTAACGAACGCTGATGCTGATCACAATGGGCATTGTCCAGTGCGTTCTACTTACAGTGAGCGTTCTTTAACGAACGCTGATGCTGATCAAAGTGGACATTGTTTGGTGTATTCTACTTACAGTGAGCATTCTTTAACGAACGCTGATGCTGATCACAGTGGGCATTGTGCAATGTGTTCTACTTACAGGTAGCATTCTTTAACGAGCGCTGATGCTGATCAAAGTGGGCATTGTCCAGTGCGTTCTTCTTACAGTGAGCATTTTTCAATGAACGCTGATGCTGATCACCGTGGGCATTGTGCAGTGCGTTCTACTTACAGTGAGCATTGTTTAACGAACGCTGATGCTGATCACCGTGGGCATTGTGCAGTTCGTTCAACTTTCAGTGAGCACTTTTTAATGAACGCCGATGCTGATCACAGTGGGCATTGAACAGTGCGTTCTACTTACAGTGAGCAATATTCCATGAACGCCGATGCTGATCACAGTGGGCATTGTTCAGTTTGTTCTACTTACAGTGAGCATTGTTCAATGAGCGCTGATGCTGATCACAGTGAGCATTGTGCAGTGTGTTCTGCTGACAGTGATCATTCTTCAATGAACGCTGATGCTGATCACAGTGGGCATTGTTCTGTGTGTTCTCCTTACAGTGAGCCTTCTTCAATGAACGCTGAATACAGTGGGCATTGTTATGTTTGTTCTACTTACAGTGAGCATTCTGTAATGAATGCTGATCACAGTGGACATATTTCAGTGTGTTCTACTTACAGTGAGCATTGTTCAATGAGAGCTGATGCTGATCGCAGTGAGCATTGTCCAGTGTGTTCTGCTGACAGTGATCATTCTTCAATGAACGCTGATGCTGATCACAGTGGGCATTGTTCTGTGTGTTCTCCTTACAGTGAGCCTTCTTCAATGAACGCTGAGGATACAGTGGGCATTGTTCTGTGCGTTCTACTTACAGTGAGCATTCTTTAATGAACGCTGGTTCTGATCACAGCGGACATTGTTCAGTGGGTTCTACTTACTGTGAGCATTCTTTAATGAACGGTGATGCTGATCATAGCAGACATTCAGTGTGTTCTACTTACAGAGAATTTTTGCATTCTTTAACGAACGCTGATGCTGATCACAGCGGACATTGTCCAGTGCGTTCTACTTACGGTGAGCATTCTTTAATGAACGCTGATGCTGATCACAGTGGGCATTGTGCAGTGTGTTCTACTTACAGTGAGCATTCTTTAACGAGCGCTGATGCTGATCACAGTGGGCATTGTTCTGTGCGTTCTTCTTACAGTGAGCAGTGTTCAATGAACGCTGATGCTGATCACAGTGGGCATTGTCCAGTGCGTGCGGTCACAGTCACAGTTCTGCTTATTGTGAGCATTCTTCAATGAATGCCGATGCTGATCACAGTGGGCATTGTTCAGTATGTTCTACTTACAGTGAGCATTCTTCAATGAATGCTGATCACAGCGGATATTGTTCAGTGTTTTCTACTTACATCGAGAATCATTCAATGAACGCTGATGCAGATCAAAGTGGGCACTGTTCAGTGTATTCTACTTACAGTGAGTATTCTTCAATTAACGCTGATCACAGTGGGCATTGTTCATAGTCTTTTCACAGTACATGTGTAATTGTTAGCATGGTGTATTTGCATGCAAATTAGTGGTAGTATTTTTCCTCAGCATATAAACAAGCTGTTAAATTCTCACCAAATGTTGCTAAATAGAGCAGATCATGAACAGACTACGTGAGTGAACAGACTCATTAAGATCCGCAATTTTCACAAACTAGGGCTAGCCCTCGG
Organism: Saxidomus purpurata; assembly: GCA_022818135.1. Classification (NCBI taxonomy): domain Eukaryota; kingdom Metazoa; phylum Mollusca; class Bivalvia; order Venerida; family Veneridae; genus Saxidomus; species Saxidomus purpurata. The sequence goes on along the minus strand of JAFMSR010001401.1, from coordinate 12,185 downwards.
CAAAGTAAGGGTTAAAGATACGTGTGCATAACCGTTTGGGTCCATTCCCTATAGAACAATTGAAAAGAAATGTTTGATTGAATTCCTTTTCAAGTCGGCAACTCTTGATAATCGAAGAATTTAATTGGTATTTATAAAAAATGAAAAAAAAGGAAACCCCAACATTCTGAGATTCGAACCAACGACCTTGTCATAAAAAGATGCAATTTCACTACCGTTACCACTAAGCCAATGGCTAGTTTTATATTATCTATGTGAAAAACAAATACTTATTGTATTGACAAAAACCTGACTTACCTGTTTTGGTGTTTTCAAAATACACGCAAACGCAAACATCATGTGAAGCAACTTTCAAGTTATCATAAAAGGACTATACCAAAGTTTGTTCAAAATATGTTGGTCAAAGTTTTTTACCACAAACATCTGTGTGAAGGAACATCGCTGTGAAATTTGGTTGAACTTGGTTCAGTCATTGTGGATATGTTGTTTGAAACAAAAAGCTGGCTATGCAAGATTGACGACAGACACAGGGGATTATTAATTAAAAGCCTATCTTGGCATTCTGTGCCAGGTGAGCTTATAAAAAGCATGAAACAGGATATACCACAAATAAAATGCAGATTCAATAAAAGCAGGACACTTGCAATATTACCATTGTCAATTTGTCATTTCAACTTATTTATAGTATATTTTTGTTTCTATATAATAATAATGAAATGAAGGCACTGTCTTATTTCTTAGAATCAATCATTGTACATGTACTTGTAATGTACAAGTGGTTGAATCTGCTGTGGGTCTATGTCCAAAATCATACAATTAAAGGGAATGAACTACCCGAGGAAATATATGTATGATCAAAATCCCTGAAGCCTATAGCACAGTTAACCGACTCTGTTACAACCAGTATCAGATCAAACAAAGTATGAAGTCCCTGTTACACTGTACAACTTAACATTTCACTAAAGTTTCATTACCTTTTATTTCTTTGGGTTTAACTCCCGTTTCAACAATATTTCATATTTTTGCTGGCGGGCAGTATAAAGAATCCGATCTGTTGTGGTGCTTGAACTTATAACCATCTGTGAGAGGTTTTGTGATTTTAAGTCGGCAACCCTCAGTACCACTTGACTTTTGAGGCAGGTAAAAAAAATTCATAATAGTCATATTATGTACTTTGCAGAATGAATAAAGGAAGACCGCTGTTCCTTGCTGTTAAATTTTATTGCCAAAAACAGAAATATCATTGTGTACATATTGATATAGGCATAGCATTAGTATTATTGCGTAACTATGTAAACTAATAGAAACCAAAAATAAGCCGTGTGAACAAGTAAACAGATCAGAACCAAAGATGAAAAGTTAAATAACTATAATTATAACAACAAAACATCTGTAAAAATAATGACCAATTTTTGCTACCATCCCCATTATTACTGTGTTTAGTATTAATTGAAGACATTTTGAATTAAATACATAGTCAATTATGCCACAAGGCCTGCTGCCACACCAAAAGTTGTCAAACTGGTAATGTTTATAAAATATTGGCAGTGACAATGAATTTACAACACAAAAAATGCAAAATTTGTAGGAAGACACTTTAAATTTGTAGTGGATTATGAATGAACCCACTGTGGCCAAGTCACATTTTGTTTGAATAGACAGACAAAAATGTAAAGAAAAAGGGTAAACATTCGTGACAAGACTTTACATCTAAACCCGTATTTTACAAAAGCAGCAGTTAAAGAAAGACTTCACATCTAAACTACAAGCACAGCAACTATAGAAGTTTTTAGTGCCCCCTCAGTGAAATTATAACGTGATACAACTAAAACCAACAATTATCCACTATGTATTTTCCAGAATTAATAAAATATACATGTACAGTCCCTTACACACTTCCAATTTACCTCCTAAGCATTGTGTGAAGAAAACAAAATTACAGGTAATATTATAATTAGAAAAAACAAAATAAAAGATGTATAACAAAAATGAAATATTTGGATCAAAATACTGTAAAGAAAATATGATTTACATTGCTGAGCATGTTACAATTATAAAGAGAAAACAAATGTAATGTAAAAGTGGATAAATTACATTGACAGCACTTAACAGTACATTGACAGCACTAACAGTTTTGTATAAATTGATAATCAAATAAAGCGTTTACAAATGTACATAGTAAATCAGATTTCAAAAACATGATGGCCAAATATGGCTCATCTGAGTGACATTGCTCATGAAAAAAAATAATCCGATACATTTTCATGTTCTTAAACACTATTTCTTTTATTTACCATGGTGGCCTAGTTATTGACCCCAGGTGAATCAGGTTCGAAACATCAAGACACACATTCTTACCAATATTCATGAACATTTGGTATCAATTGTGACCTCTACAGTGTAAACAAGGTTTTCCTTTGATTTGACCTAGTGACCAAGTTTCTGACCCAAGATGACCTATATTCGAACTTGATTTAGAATTACTGATATGCATACATAAAATTCCTATGATTTGATCTGGTGACCTAGATTTTGACTCAAGATTACCCATATTCAAACTCAACTGCAATTTCACCAAGACACCCATTCTGATCATGTTTCATGAAGATCCAGTGAAAATGTAGAATCTGTTGCACACAGTTTTAGTACTTTAAAGCGTCGTCAAAACCATGCTCTTCAATTGTGAAATCACAGATAGTACAGACAAACCATGCTCTTCATTTGTGAAATCACGGATAGTACAGACAAAACCACACTCTTCAATTGTGAAATCACGGATAGTACAGACAAAACCACGCTCTTCAATTGTGAAATCACGAAAGAACAGACAAAACCGTGCTCTTCATCTGTAAAATCACGGATAGTACATACATACCTACATTTATCACTATGAAATAAATCTAAGACAGAGCTGCAAGTGCAGTAAGAGTTCCATTGAGTAGGTAAGCTAACAGAATAGATCCAGATCAAATCATCCTGATGCTAAGGCTGACATAGTACTGTACAGATGACAATCGCTAACTGTATGATGTCATATGACATGCCTCATTTCTGCATACTGCTAACAATTTTCCATACAAAGCCAGTTTATTTTGTACAGAATAAGAAATACACATTATATAAATCCTAAACAAGAGCTCTACTAGCGTCTTTTAGAAAATATTATGCTATAAAAATCCTGGTCCCATAACAACTTGTTAAATAAGTATGAATTTAAAATATAAGTATATTCATGCATAAATACTGTTCAAAAACGTAGTAACACAAATCTTACTTCATGATAGGATGTAAGTACACTTTCTATAAAAAGTGGAATATATTTTATAGAATTATTTGTGGTCCCATATACTGATAAGGAGCAAAAAAGAACAGTCAAAATCCAAAGTATCCCTAGCACATAAAGATACAAACAGAAATTACAATTTTTCATAAAGCTCAAGAACATATATTATACAATACATAAGTTTTTTCCCCAGCATTTGTTACAGAAATGGAACATGTCTTACTTAAGACTTCAGTGTAATACAACAGAAAATATGCCGTACCCGTTTTACAAATGAATTTGATTGAAAGATGTTCTTATTTCTTAGAACAATCAAAACTAAATGAGATTTTTAACCTGTAGACCTGCCTTCACTATTATTGTGATGTACATGTATAAACTGAAGGACAAAATGTGACTTTTGAGTTCTTAAAAATGAACAGACTATAATATAATATATGAATATATCTTTAAAACTGACGAAATTTATCGCAAATTATCATGCCTGTTGCCATGGCAACCTATTCTTAAAATATTCTTAACATTTTAATGATTGTGAAGACTTATCTGATATTAAAAAAAAGCAGAGATTTGATATACAATGTACACACATGGTTCCAATTTAAAATAAGGACATAGAGTTGAGTTATTATACAATAACTTTTGTAAATGAGATCTTGACCTTTGACCTACTGACCCCAAAGTCGAACTTGACCTGTACTTCATGATGTTACAGCTGTGTACCGAAAATTATTTAAATCGGTCAAGCCTTTCATGAGTTATCATCCGGAAACTGTTTTACATTACAGTTCAGAGTCACTGTGACCTTAACCTTTGACCTACTGACCCCAGAGTCGAACTTGACCTGTATTTCATAAAGTTGCACGTGTGTACCAAAATTATTTAAATCGGTCAAGCCTTTCATGAGTTATCATCCGGAAACTGTTTTACAGTTCAGAGTCACTGTGACCTTGACCTTTGACCTACTGACCCCAAAGTTGAATTCGACCTGTATTTCATGAAGTTGCACGTGTGTACCAAAAATTATTCAAAAGGGTAAAGATGTTCATGAGTTATCATCCGGAAACCATGAAAAGCAACAGACCGAATTACATGTACTATACTTAAAATGAGCATATCACAAATGTTAAACATATCATGTTGTAGTTATTGAGGTTAAGGTAATGAGATTAAACATTTCTTGTTACAAGGCCCATTTGTAGGGGTATTTTAATCATGTTAAGAGATATAGTAAGTGGGACATATTTGGGATGTAATATGGTTTGTTTGTTAAAGTTCCTTCTCGTCACCATCAGCAACATATTGACTATCATCATCATCTCCATCATCTTCTTCCGTGAGACTCTTGTAGAAGTCATGCTGAAAGACATTGTCATCATCATCATCATTAGCAATATTCTAATCATAATCATCCATCATCATCATCATGTTTCTAAAAGTTACAATTTTTAATTTTCAATTGTATCAATTTAAAATCAACATTTAAAAAAAACAACTTCTTGTTACTGATGCTCAACCAACTCACTTGTGACAAACATAAATTCAAACTGGTAATACATTTACAGCGATCTTCATTAATATACTAAGCATTGCCTTACCCCTGGCTCAGTGTCGTCTTCATACAATGTCTCAACTTTTGCCCTTTCAGATCTCTCACTCTTCAATTCTTGTAGATATTGCGTAGCCTGAAATATATATCTCTTTAGAATGGTGTGCTTAGCATTTTCTATAGAAAAACAATACACTGTGCAATTCAATGTTTCACAAAACAAAGCACTAAAAGAACGTACTCTTTCATGGAGTCATAGATTTTGACCCAATGTGACCCCGGGTTTAAACTCTAGAGTTCATCAAAAAAATATCCTCTCTAACTTCCAAGATGATTGAGTACAAAATGTGGATTCTAGAATGTTGACAAGGTTTTTCTATGATTTGACTGGATGACTTTATTTTTGACTCAATGTGACCAAGTTTAAACCTTGACCAAGAGTTAATCAAAGACAAACATTCTGACCACTTTTCATGAATATTAGGTGCTAAATGTGGCTTCTAGGGGTTCTTAACATTTTTTTCTATCACTCAATGGGGTGATATATTTATTGACACCACGTGACGCACTTTCAAAGCTGACCTAGCTGACTAATGTTTATGATAATTGGTTATAAATGTGGATTCTAATGTGTTCACAATGTTTGTTTTTTTATAATATGACCAGGTAACCTAGTTTTTATCCCAAAGTCACCTAGATTTTGACCCCATGTGATCCAGTTTTGATCTTGGTCTAGGGATCATCTTGACAAACATTCTGACCAACTTCCATGGTGATTGGGGTTCAAAATCATGTGACCTCTGTTGTGTTAACAAGTTTATTTGTGAACGTATGACAAACAGGTAGACAATAGAATCTCTGAGGGCATGGTACAATAGGATTGGATGCTACAACCTAGTTTACTGACCCAGATTTGGTGACTGGATCTTGCCAGCAAAACATTAATCAAGGTGCTACTCTGACACCAGTACACGCGTAAGAGTTAGAATAGCTCACTTCTCTCTTTGAATGGTCAAGCTAGAAACCAAGACTGGTCTCAAGGGAGAAGTATTATATTCTATGATTGTTCATACATGTATACTGCAAAAGGCTTATACTTTGGTATTTCCTGTGTGTTCTGGAAAACTTTAGATTTGGTAAATGCAAACTACAGTCAAATCAGTCTTTATCACTCAGTCATATAAATATGATTTAACTGTATTCACATAAATAAAGCAAAATTATACAAAATTTTATACAACCTTCATTTTTTCAGCCATATTGCATTCCCTGCCATTCCATTGGTAAATCTTTAGACCCTCCTCTAATATGAAGACATCATTTGAGTTCAAATTGTTTCTGTTACGAGTTACCTCCCTTACTTCAACATGTTTTCTTGTTCCCGAGAAGTGAAGCAGGCGTGGGGTGTACTCCTCACGTTTAACCGTCCTAAATCCAGTGTCTGCTCCACCTTTCAAAATTCTGCCAGAAAGAAATAAACATCACTGGGAGTGAAGTAATTGCAAGTAACATTTAAAAGTTTTCCATTATACACAAATATGATGTTAAATCTACTGATATTCTATTGATATTATTATACATTGTCAAGTGAATACGACAAATGCCTTTTGTCTTGTATTTTCTTAAATTTGTAAATAAAGGCAACAAGTCAAGCTTTGACAACACTTCAAGCTTCCTGTCTAAATGGTCACTGTGCCAGTTAACTTGTAGTGCATAAAAATAACAAGATTAATTTCTATTTTAATTTTGCCAGAAGCTAAAATGGATCTTTTTCTACATGATCCAGAATGTTACGGAAGCGTTTATTCAAAACTGCTAGCATTAAAATAGAAACAGAAATGAACAGAATTCAGAGAAGTCAGTAATTACTAGTTTCTATAAATATTTCTGCATTAAATTACTAACACGACGTAATGCTGAGAGATTACAAAACCATTTTATCTTGTGTTTGAATACCTGGTGGGCAGCTTAATTTATCATCCAATGAAATCATAGCATCGGTTTTTTTCTTACTTTGTTCAAGTTTCATAGAACAACTATTACCCTGTGCTATGTTAAAATCAGCTCATATAGTACTTCATTATGCCAGTAACAGTGTGCAATAAATTGGTAGAAATGCTGCATTTCCACTGAATGACAAATTAAACTTCCCGCCATGTGTATTAGAGCTATGCTGCCACAGATCTTGCTTCATTCCACCGAGCTGTCTGCATGTACATTAACATAATTATACAGAGATGTCACCAAATAAGTACTTTACATATTGTACTGACATAATGCTTTGGGACAACTTGTTCAAGCTCCGTACCATAGGCCCAGCGGCTTCAGAGAATATGTTGTTTGAAGCAATTGTAGACGGATGGATGGATGGATAGACGACGGACGTTCTAACATATGGATACTTAAGTGGCTACTCTATTGTTCTCTTCATTGTTATTTTAGCCATGTAAAAGAAAACATAGCCACCTAAGAGCTAACAGAATGAATGACATCAAAGAGTATTTACTGTTACCTATTGTTCCTATAGCCACCTAAGTATCCAAATGTAAGCACGACGGATAGACGGACGGATGATGGACATCAAAGGATCCTGAAAGCTTGCTTAGGTGAGCTAAAAACTGACACAGTGTAATATTCTATGCAACATGTAGCAGGACACTGTAATATTTCCCTTACGTGATTGCCTTGAAGTAAGACTTGAACAGGCTAGATTCAAACCCCTGCACCTCCCTATGCTGAACGGGTTTATCATTCAGGAAGGTATCAAGTTCCAAAGTCTTGTACGCAGCTGTATCATACTCATCCTGTCAAAATAAATAAGACATAAACAAGGAATTAAACAACGACTCAAAACAATTACAAAAAATTAAAACTGTTCACAAGGATACATGGACTGTAGTTTTTTGTATTATCATATCTTAATTACACTATTTAAATGTTTGTTGACACATTTTGATGCCAAAAATGCCCCAAACCCCAACCCCACTTCACCCAAGAGCAGTATTAAATCCCAAAGTAAGGTTTACCCCCATCATCCCCAAAAAGACCCAGTTTACAGAAACAGTATGACTTTGTGTAAACACTATCAACTATATAAGAAGAACAGGATGGCCCTATATTGATCACTCGAGTACTAGTGCACTTACCTACGGAAGTCACTTGATGCTAAAGGGAGTCAATAGTTGCTAAAGAAGCCACTGGTCAACATATGCCAAGGTAAGTCAATGGTTGCGAAGGAAGTCACTGGTCACTAGGGGGAGTCAGTCAATTTTCATGAAAATTGGTCAGAGTGTTTATCTCAATGATTTCTAGGCCAAGTTCAAATCTGGGTCACCTGGGGTCAAAAACTAAGTCACACAGTCAAATCACAGAAAAAAAAGTTAACACACTAAAAGCTACTCTTATGAACCAATCATCGTGAAAAATAGTCAACTGGTAGGTTTGTCGTTATGACTTCTAAGATTATTAAACACAGTGTTTATCTTGATCATTTCTAGGTTGAGAATGAATGTGGATTGCCTGGGATTAAAAACTAAATCAACAGAAAACTCTCGTTAATACTATAGTTTTTGTAGTAACATGTCTAGGTGAAACAGAATGTCTGTCACATTGCGTCATTAGTAGGTCAAGTACTCATGTGAGCAAGATAGGGCCATCTAAGCCCTCTTGTTTTTCTTTTCTTTTTAAACTTTTTAACATAAACTGAATGTCCTTTTAGAAAAGTTCATATTTTTTATTATTTTTGTAAGACATTAGGATAATAAACGTGTAAAATTTCAACCAGGGTTCGGAAAAATTGTAGTGACTGATTTCAAATAAATTTGTTTGAAATTCTACTAGGTAAAACTTCATGACTTTTTGCCAAAATGTTAAGAATAGTACCATGAAAAAATTATCGAAGCTTAATTGATGCTCTAGTCTTACCATTACCATTAAGAACCTTACAAAATTCAACGATATGACGATGATCATATTTATCAAGACAATTATATTAGGGTCATTTACTAGTGGAATTAAAATGCTGATTGTGTTATTATTGTAACTCTACATTGTATACTGAATACTTTAATACCAAAACTATATTAAATGATATGTATGGTTACTGAAAATTTGCAAAATTCTGTTTCTGGTTAACATCAGGTTTGTCTAAACATTCAGAAAGGGGTTAGGTGGAAAAATTTCAGATATATCTGTTTCATTCAAAGGTATATTTCCTTTAAAATTTATAGCTGAAACTGTGAAAGGATATGGTAAATGAAAATGACAACTTTTGCCGCTTTTGAAACATTGCTTATTATTGGTCTAATACCTTAAGTGGCTACAGTATTGTCAGACAAAGGTTCAACAGATGTGGTTGGTTGAAACAGATGGCTGTTCAGTATTGTTACTTTAAAATTGGTTGTCTTGGATACCACAGCTGTTCAGTATTGTTACTTTAAAATTGGTTGTCTTGGATACCACAGCTTGTTTAAGGCAAGTGGTACTTTATCCTGATGGCTACCAATATCAGTTCAGGTGTGATCCTTTTGTTTCTAAGAAGGCATAAAAGAAACAATACCTTAAATCAAGCACTTTACTGACCTGTGTACTTTGTGCCCCAGTCCAAAAATGAACATCATATTGCAGTTCTTCTTCATTTGGATCTTTGTATGTCTGAAACAAAACAGAGATATCTTTATTTACTTCAGTATTGTAAAAAGCATGTTAAAGTTTTAAATAAAATAGCACAAATTGATACTAGACCACAATGGGATTAAAATCATGTAAACCAGAGGGTCATGATGGCCCTATATCACTCATCTCTGTTACCATTGCTCCAATGGACAAAAACTAGGTCAAAAGGTCAGAACAAGTTTTTCTAAGATTTGACATGGTGACCTATTTTATGACCCATGTTGACCAACATTTGAACTCCACTTAAGACTTCATCAAGGCAATAATTCTGACCGGAAATGAATTTCTAATGAAAACTGCAGTCTCTATTGCATGCACAAGATTTTTCTAAGATTTGAACTGGTGACCTAGTTTTTGAAATGATATGACCCATATTAAACGTGCAAATAGAAATAGTCAAGACACTCATTCTTACACAGTTTTATGGAAATCCAATAAAAATTGCAGCCTGTATTGCACACGCAAGGTTTTCCTATGACTTGACCTAGTGCCCTAGATTTTGACCAGAGATGACCCATATTCCAACTAAATCTAGATCAAGACAATTATTCTGACCAACTTTCATGAAGATCCAGTGAAAACATATATCCTGCTTTGCGTACACAAGGTTTTCCAATGACTTGACCAGATGATCTAGAGTTTGACCAGAGATGACCCCCAGCGAAAAATGTAACATCTGTTGCATACAGAAGGTTAAGTGTAAACAGACAGACAGCAGATAATTGACATCAAGCAATCACAGTAGCTAATTTTGAGCACTTTTGTGCTCAGTTGATCTGAAAAGGGTACAGTACACCTTCTTTTAGGAGAACCACATACCATATAAGGGGTGCACTATAACAGATTTTTACATTTAAAATATAAATTTAAAGTGACATTATGCTCATCTTACTGCACATAGTGTATTTTTGGTGACAGTTTTATAAAAGCAATTTTCAGTTGTTGTCCATTCAAATGTGTAAGACTTATGATAATGCTTCATTAGTATTTGAAGTTGGTGCTTTAGAAATGAAAAAATTGGGAAAATGAAATAATTCCTAATAGTTCCTTCCTTCACAGTGATCTCCCTTGTGTTGTTGTAATTGTTAGTGCGAAAGAGTTTGGCAATGGAAGGGAAGCAACTCCTGCATGCAGTTGTTTTTTTCTTAAATTGACTATTCCAGTCAAAATAGGAAAATCAATAATTGGAAAGTTATTATTTCCTACTGGTAGCAGGAAGAGTTTGGTATTTTGTGTTAAAAGTTATTATTTCCTCTACCCTTTTTACACACACCTATTTCAGCTGGATTTTTTCTTTAAAAAATGTGCATAATGTCACTTTAAACAATTATAAAATAAAATTATCACAATAATTCCTACATAACTTAGCAATTAGTCAATACCTTTGAATTAGACAAGATTAGTTTCAGATCAGTTTAATTTGTTGTTTAAACAAACTTTTTTCACCAAAAGTATGTGAAAAACTTCAATCTCTTACAAAGCATTCAGTTATATTGGAACATGCTAAGATGTCTGAATTTACCTCCCATAGTTGTCTCTTTATATTAAGCTGACATGTACATATATAATATTTGTAAGGCATTTAATAAATCATTTGAAGATGTGTTTTTAAGACAGTGTAATCTGTTTGTCTGAACTGTATAAATCAAGCAAAAACTGAATTTCCTCTTCAAGTTATCCAGGCCTCCTAAATTTCTGACATAAATGGTATTAACTTACTGCAGTCAAAATCTAAACTCTCTTCCTTATTCAGTTTTTGATTTTCCCTGTTGTATTTGATGACTCAAACATTAATGACAGACAAGTACAAATAATTTGTAGCATTCTTATGTTTCCATTCTTTCATTTTACTACTATGATCAAGCACATGTCGAAACAAGAGATGTTTGTAAAACATGACTGTATGCCCCCTTGATGGCAGCCAATTAGTCAATTCTGTTGAAGGTAACAATCGACTTGACCTTTGACCTGTTGAGCTGAAAATTGATATGGGTCATCTACCTACAAAGTTTGAGGACACTAGGCGAATGCAATTTCTAGTAATGATCAAACAACTTTCTTCTGCTGAAGGTCACTGTAACCATGATCTTGACCTGCTGACCTCAAAATTGATAGGCGTCATCTACCAACCTACCTACAAAGTTTGAGGACACTAGGCCTAAGCATTCTCAAATTAATGATCAGACGATTTTTTTCTGTTGAAGGTCATTGTGTTTTTGACCTTTTTATGACTGGGGTGGTATCTCTACATGGGAATTAGCTCATATATTATATATATATAACTCAAGTCCAAGTTCTGTTTTAGATAATCTATTTTCTTTACACAATTTCTATGTCCACCAAAATATATAAGTTCTTAACAAAAGTTCTTGATATTTCTTTCTTATCCTTTAACCTGATCTTTCTTCTTTAAAATCCAAACATTAAATTTCCAAAACTTAAACCTTTTACTTCATAGAAACTAAAACCTTACTGCCTAAAACCTAAACCTCAACTTAACTTAACTGTACTCAACTGAACTGTAACTTAACTCTCACTGTAACTAACCTGACTTCCTCTCTCCCTCTCTTTTCTTCCACTTTTCCCGCCAAAACTTTCTCACATTCATTCACGCCTTCTTCATACTTTCAACCAATCATATCACACACTCATACAGATAAACATGCCAATCTTAATGAT
>JAFMSR010001400.1:0-28524 GCA_022818135.1 Saxidomus purpurata | reverse complement strand
TACCGGACGGGACTGGACAACAGTAAGAATGCAATTTAATGCCTTTCCTGAATGACCGTAACCCGAACATGAAAATAATCCGACCGTATAGACACTTTTGGCAGACCGTTTGGAGATCAAACGGAATACTTATGATGCTTAATACTTCGACAAATGTTGTTTAAATTAATCCTATATAATTTGAATCTTTAAGTAGATCAATGCCTCATGTTTGTGGCCTTCTTGTTTTTTAACGTCATACTTCTATCATTTCCAAATTGTTTTATAGTCTGAACTTGACCATTGTGCTACGACCTTTATTTTTTCCTCGTTTTTCACCGTTTTTTTTACAATAAGCTAAAAGTACATTCACACCTCAGTGCAGAAGATCAGACTATAATAGCAAGTATGCATTTCTATCATGATTTTTTCAAAGAGAGGAAATATAATACGACACAACTTTGTTCACCATGTTCTACGACTCGTACCCGGCGCAGATGTTCGCGGAGTTATGCTAGACGACCAATCTTCGAGTACCAGCATAACAAACAACATATTTTATGATGTGAGTAGGAGTTATATTCACTAGACAACTATACAACGTCTTCAGCCTCATAAAAATGAATTATTGCCTGCTCCAGACATTGTAAATTATATTCTGCCCGATAAGTGAACGGAGAGGCATATAAAAGCTGTGCGTTTGTCTGATCAATGTCCCCAAATAATTGATCAGCGCTGTTTCTCCCAAATTACTTTGTTGGTCTTTATGAAACTTCACATGAGTAACTTTAATTAAAGCTACTATATAAATATGTTTTTATTAATTTTGATTTCACGATCGTTTGCTAAGAAATAGCTCTCGAGATTTTAAAGAGTATACTTTGATGATGGGTTAAGTAACATAGTTGATGGGTACTGTGCTTGTTTGTTAATATTTTCCGTAGATCTAGTTTTGATCGGATAATAAATATCAGAATCGAGGATTATAGGCTTAGTTTGGTTTTTGTATGTGCTCATTAACTAATCGACATATAAGTTTTCAGTAGACATTGACAGAGTTTTAAATACTATGCCGTTTTAGCTATTCAGCTTTGAGACTTTTGCTTGGTTTGATTTCATCAGTTATAATTCAATGACACGAAGAACAAGCATAGGCGCATGCATAATTATGTTTCTCAATGTTTGTACTTTTCCCCATAATTATTGAAACGTATTTTTTTTTCGCATATTTCCACTACATTTTGTGAGGTACATTTTGTATACAATATATTAAGTTTAGACTACCGGTAATGTTTCGGTCGATTACTAGTTGTGTGGACTAGTGAAAAAATGATACTGACCTTGGACTTCGTCCTCGGTCGATGCCACTTTTTAACAGGTCCGCAAAATTATAAATTGACCGAAAGATTAGTCTAAAATTGTAAAATGTACACCTACTTGCCTTCATATACTGAGACGAAAAAGGTTTGTGCATTAATTGCAGAAAATAAAACATTGAGTCCATGACGTACATAAGCGTTCTGCATGATCCTTAGTGGGTTGTATTTATCAGCCTCCAATCTACGCTTTGTTTATCTATATTGTAGTTTGCATTGCTTAATGATCAAGGACACTTGATCATGGACACGCCAAACGATGACAGAAATTAACACTTAAAGCCTGATTTTAAATCAGGGTATAAACGTACAATGTATCTTTAAATGCAGATATGTAACTTTAAAGGCATTATACCAACACACTAAATTGAAAGCAACAAACCAAGTGGCATGCTATTCTCTTTAGAACTCTGTTGATGTAAACATTGGAGGAGGACGATTTAATGTTTTAACAAAAAGAATGAAGTGGTTAGTTAAACTCATAGATCTAGTTGCTAAGTCGTAATTTGCAATTTCCAGTTTTATGGACGATATTCATTTGTACATTATATCAGTGTTTATTGTATGACCTACTATACCCATACGTTTTGATTGGTCTACCGTGAGTCACATGACCTAGTATATATTCTTTAAAATGAGAGCGCGGGCATTTAATCTATTCGGAACAGTACGGTATAGATGTTTTCGGTTTGCCTGGCATGTACCGTTTAAATTATGAAACTATTTAAACTGTTTAAAAACTGTCAAATATCAGTTTATGCTATTGTTGCAAAGAAGTGGGAATTACAGTGGTCACGCAATAAAACAAATACTGACTGATAACTTCGGTGAATATCCAAATAATAACACCTATGTCAGGTCCATGTACATGTATATGGATATTCACTTCATCATCAGTCAATATTTGAAAAATATATCTTATCGCAAATCATTACAGTATCATATTTAGTATCTCAGTCTTAATGTAACTAGAAATATAAAATGCTAATAAAACGTATTTGTTATGCAGCTGATAGAATAAATCCATAATTCCCATGAATGCATTAATACCGCAATTATGAATTCAGGACTTTCCCATTATATTTCAGGCTGTTCCATATAACAATTCTATGTGGACGCTCTGATATACACAGTTGAAATATCTAAACCTGACAAATGCAAGTTTACCTGAAGGTAATGTGGTGCTCAAGCAAACAACTGAGAGAGTGTTTCATATTTTATAAACGAGCAAATTATGTGTTGTCATATTCCTTTGCATATTATACCATAACCACATAATACATTTCCAAAATAAAATTTTATTCCATTTAGCACACGAAACCTTTTAGATTCACATGTTTGGCATAAATGCTTTTAATCTACTTTCGATCAGACTATTTTCAAGAATGATCGAATTGTAAATATTGTTTTGTATTTTTGCTTTGACATATTTTTTCTTACGGATTTTGTCTACAAAAAATATGTTAGTCTGTAGTATTTTTTGTAGCTTTTGTATTGACAAAAACAAATGCTTTTTCCGTGCTTACAGGAAATCAAATTGTTAAAAACATTGTTTTTAACACTCTACACTAAGAATATGTTCACTATTCAAATACCCAAAGTGAATATAAGAAGCCGAGGTACTTCAATATCTCGGAAATAGGATTTGTAAGTTGTTTTATATTGACTATTTCTTTTCAATATACATTGCCATAACTGAATCAAAATATTATAGTTCATGATTTTTACATTCAGTTATCGAAAGTACCTGTATATACACATGTACAATGTAAGTACAAACCAAAAATGTAGCATCAAAATAAATTTCCATTAAAAATTGATAAACATACAGTCGAAATAGCTCGCTGAATAAATGTTTATATTTCAATTTCAGTAAACTGTATTAGTACAATGTATAATACATTCATATTACGTTAAAAACGTTGTTCCTAAGTTGTTAGTACCCTAAAAATACTATTAAATTGAACTGTTAAAATAATAATTTAATAGCCAGAGTTGTTATTAATCCAAGTAATTGGCTAAAAAAAATTCAGCTCATAATTTATTGCAACCTTTTTGACATCATGGTAATTGTTGTACAATGTAACATTCCTTAATTCCTTAAACACGGCAACACCATGGTTGTCCCTGACACTTTAATGTGTTAAACAATCTTGAATTATCAGCTTCCATTTTTGGCATATTCCATTTAGGTATCTTTCCCATTTGTTCGTCTTTTTAATGATTTTTGATCATGGGATAAATCAGTTGAAAGATGGGTCTAACCAGCATTCACTTTGCAGTCTGTCGGACCTACGGATCATTTTAATGTTGACATTGGAGATTATATTCAGTGTTAGAATAATTTGCAATTTACTTTTATGTGTGCGAACACACCCAAACGACACATTTTCACCTCTTCATCATCCTGGAATGTCAATCATCCGTGGAGTCGAATTTTGGGTAGAGTTTTAAATGATTATAGGTAGACGGATAGACTAATAAAAGTCTGTCGAGATTGAGAGGTCTTTTGTCTCTTGAACTCTTTGTACCTTTAAAATAAGTATCTCTATCAAAAATTCGTCTCAATCAAAGCTCATCTCAACAGAGTCAAGGGAAATAGAAATTGCGAAGATGTTGTAAAATGTCCAGAAAAGACGAAGTTACTGTTGTGATTCTAACGCCTTATGCCAGTCTAGTAGGTGGACAGTTCACACGGGTTTGATAGCGTTTGTAGTAAAATTTAGACTGGCATATGTTTCCTACATTTCGTGTCTTCTTACCGTTCTTACTATGTTGTTATAAATATTATATTCTTTACAAACTGAAATCGCTTTGTCGCCAGAAATGTAAGAATTGATCGAGGCCTGTTAGAGGGAAAGGGTGTTATGTTTAATGTTAAAAGGTTTGATAAGATATGTTATTACCACGATTTTTAAAAGAACCTGTTCTGATAAAGAATTACTTTAGTGAAACATGCAATTAACTTATCCCTGTATAAAACATCTTATCGTTCGATGAAAGTTCTACCACATTACAACGTCACAACAAGGTTTCGTGTAGGGGTAAAATGTCACGAAAGTGTAGAGACCCATCCCTTTCATCATATCAAATAAACCAAAAATAATATTTTTAAATACAAAATATAGCATTTCAAATTTTTACGTTCTTTTATCCAGTCGATTTGTACTAAATATAATTTTTTCTCATCTAGTTATTACGTATTTCAAGGTTAAAACTTTGTGACCAATCCTAAAATGGAAACAGTATGTGATAACATTTACTTTAATATATGATATTGTAAACTTTAAGAAATACAATGTTGTCCAAACAAGAAAGAAAAACAGTTAAATTCTTAATGAACATTTTCGATACAAATTGTTAGGAAATACAGTGTATGTGAACATGTACTACAAGTGTACATGTTGTAAGTAAGTTAATATGCGGTTAACAATTTTTATACTGCGTTGACCGTAAACATTTTAGCACTTCAGCTTTCTTACACTCCCTTAACAGCCCCATTTCTACTCATGCCACTCATGTACAGATTGTTTGTTACAATGTAAGTCGTCAGAATTTTAGAAATATAACGAACAATGAGTTTAAGCTTATTCATTTTACATCTATTGTACAAACGAAAGGATTCTGGAGGTTCCCTTATACTGCCGCTGCTTGAATTCGAACCTATGACGTACGAGTGAGTAGTATGCCGCTCTGCCCTAAGCCACGGAGCCTCATTTATAAATTTACTGTACAAGAAAAAGACAAGCGTGTTAGTAGATTGATGTAAACTAGATTTTATAATTGTACTGGTGCACTTTCAGCAGACGTTTCCGTTGAAAAAGATGTTATGGCAGAATGCGTCTCAAATTTAATTATCGAATTTTCTCATGCAACTTACATTGTGCATAAATCAGGTCACTTCTCATTGGAATCAGATTAAATGTTTTTTTTGATATTTCTGACAGTTTCAATGTTGGTGTTTTTTTCCTTCAGGGCAGTTATAATTAAAAAAATATAGACAATATGAAATAATAAGCGTTTTGCACTCAGGTCGTTCTACACCATGATATAGAATTCATTGAACACATTTTGACGCTTGCGACGCCAGTCGCAATTTTGTGACGCCAGAACAAAATATCTTCTAGTGTTTCCTGAAATTTGTTTGCATAAAGTTTATGAAATAGACCATTGTAGAGTGGTTGCAATAATGAGTTCAAAATACATGACAGGTGCTATTCGCACTGCTGGTGCCGGTTGCTGGATTCATGTTCAGAAGTGTCCGAAACATTCCGAAACCAAGTCGATGTTTTATGATGCTTGGGGAGCAACCAATTATCAGACAGGTAATTCCAGCTGTAAAGTATGTTTGATAAATAATAAGTATATTGTAATACATAGCTGGAACATATTGTACAGCCATGTTTTATTCAGAGTTTTTCTTGTACATCTTACCTGCAAAAGTATAGTATTTCAACCGACCTTTCTTAATTGTTGTACATGTACAAACTGTTACAACTTATGTCAATTCTACACGTCTGCAGTATGCGTCTGTTTCTTAAATGCGTACGTCTGATTGAATATGTATACATGTATATGACTTGATTTATCCACAATCATTCCAATTTCAATAATGGCGATACATGTAACAAATATGATCCAACTACTTGGTAATCTTAACTTAAAAATATAAATATAATTAATATCTTTTGCGGTTGATTAGACTTAAGTTGATTGCTAACACGGAGTTGATGGTCGGTAAACTAAATTTATAAACTAGTCCAGATCATGTTTATATGCTAATATTTAAGTATACTGTAGACAGTTGCAATAGCATGCAATGGATATGGTCTACATACAACAACTCAAAGTAAATTGTACAAAAACAACACTTTCTATGTTCAGCTCGCTGGTATTTCAGCTTCGTGTACTCTGGTTCAGACATCTCGTTTCACTCTACAATACCGGTATGTGCGTATTACATGTACATGCACAAACTCAGCTAATACAATGCAGCTAATATCCTATTTTGTTTAAACTGATATAGCATGGACTGTAGCTCAAATATTCCATTGAACATGTATAATATTATGTATATCATGCGTTTTTGTATTCATACAGATGTGATCCCATACGCATGTTTCCATCAATCGGAGTATTACTGGATATACTGTGGGTCAGATGGAAAGTATCCTGTAACAGCCCACTACCGCCCATCAGCCTCTAGCAAGACATTTCCATAATTCATAGTTCTGCTGTGCCAGTTAAAATGAATTCAGACAATACTTGTTTTGAGTGTTTTTTTACTCCCCCCCACACCCAAGGAACTTCTGGCAAGTAGAAATCGATTCGTTTGTCCTTCCGTCTACAATAGCTTCAAAGAACTTCTTCTCTTAAGCTACTTCATGGAATATCATCAAACTTGGAAGGAGCATGCAGACATTGAGGCCCCAAATGGGTCTGGTTGACTGAACCTCAATCATATTAGTTCAAATAATGCCCCTACGGTCAATACTGGTCCGGCCCGGTAGTCACTTGCTTTAAATTAAAGGAAAACCTCTAAAATATTATTCTCCAAAACTCCAAAACCTACAAAACCTACAGTTTAGATATTTAGTATGTAGCATTGTCTAGTGGACGTTGGGGTCACTTGAATTTACATAGACTTACTGAGGGAAAACTTTAAAATCTTTTTCTCTTAAACCACAAGGCAAATAGCTTTAATATATTGCAAGCAGCATTGCTTAGTAGACGTCTATTAAGATTGTTTAAATCATAAACCCCAGGTTTGTAGCCTGAAGCATTTCATAGTGGACCTCTACCAAGATTGTTTTAATCATGAACCCCGTGTCAAAACTGACCGCTCCTGGGGTGTCACTTGATTTTACAAAGATATGTTAAGGGAACACTTCAAAATTCTTTAAAAGGCTTTAAACGACATCTCCTTAACGAACGGCTTGTCAGATTATACTTTTTCACACAAATATTCTCCGGGTGATGCTCAAGCCCTTCCGCTCCGTTTGACAAGGCGGCCGCCAGAGCCCAAATTAGAATAAAGCTTTCAACAATATATCGTCAACGGCTGGTCCGATTTTATAATAATTTCACATAAATGTTCCTCGGGCGACCATCTTCCAAGTTTGTTCAACCAGGGCTAAAATAGATCAATCCCTAAACGACAGATCTTCCTAAACTGCTGATCAGATTGTGAGATAAGTTCGTACAAATGTTCTGACCCTCGACTACAATTGTTCAGACCGTTTTGATTCGTTGCACAACATGGCCGCCAGGGCTAAAAATAAAAAAAGTGTTTAAACGGCCTTCTTGTATAGGACCATCTTTACATATTATCTTCTGCTAATCCACAAGATCTTAAGCTTAGATATATGGTACGTAAAATTGCAAAGTATTTGCCCTCCCGGGGGTAATTTGTTATACATATACTTAAACAGGAAAACATTAAAAATTCCTCTTCTCCAAAACCACTTATTTTAGTTCTTAGATATTTGTGTGTAACATGTACATTGTTTGAAATTATGACCCGATATAAAAATTGACCACACACAAGGGTCGCCAGTTTCAATATAGATAAAGGATTTCTCTCTCGAAACCACAAAGCATAGAACTTAGATGTCTCGTATGTAGCTTTTTCAAAATTTTTTCCTTTTTTTTTTTTGTTTCAAATTTTCCCCTGAGATCAATATTGGCCCTATCCGGGTCGTTATTTGTTTTACATAGACTTATATAGGAAATTTTTTAAAATCTTTTTCTCAAACAACACATTGTTAGAGCTAAGATATAGTGTGTGGCCTTATTTAGTGGTCCTGTATGGCTTTTATTCAAATTGACCACACCCAAGGGTCACCGGTTTTTATGCATACAATATTACAGGCAGGGAATCCGCGTCCACCCCAATTGGCTGTGGATTCAAATCCTGTCAGCGGCATCTGAATTTGTCTGCATATTTCATAGATCATCCTTTGTTTAAGCTCAAGTACTGGTTACACTTAATCGTGTTAACACCCTAGAGGCCTAGCAGTATAACATTAACCAACCTTCAGAAAGGAAAACAAAATAGCCCTCGTAACAGTCATCAATTTAAATGGGTACTATTAGTTAAAACAGATATGTAAGAATAAAATAATTTGACAGAAATGTGAAAAACAAATTCAGCTTAAAATGGGGAATTTAACTGAATGGAACATTATTTTCCTGAATAGGAAAACAAAACTTGTGTAATCTCAATATATTATGTAGTTTTGAAATGAAATAAGGAAATATACTAGAACATGGTAACATTGGAATACCGACACTGAGAAAAAGTCCTAACATTGGGCTAAAGAGCATTGTAATTAAGTTGATAATATTGATAGTCTGCTACATGAAATTATTCAAATGTTTGTCTTGATGATTTTAAGAACAAGTTTGAAACTTGATCACCTGGGGTCATTAACTAAGCCACAGGGTCAAATAAAAGAAAAGCATCGTGAACACTCTAGATTCCACGTTTTTTACTCAATGAATCATCTTGAAAATTAGTCAAAATGTATGTTTTAATAAAATCTATGTTTAGTCAAACTTCACGTAGGGTCTAAAATTAAATCACCATGTCAGGAAATAGACAAACCATGTGAACACTCTAGACTTCACATTTTGTACCAAATCGTCTTCAACATTAAAGTATGTTCCATCTAATTTTGGACCACTGATTTCTTGTCGCAATTGCATGTATTTTTGCTCTTTATAGCATATTTATATCTGGAAATTTAATATATCCAGGCATTTTTTTGATTTTCCCCTTATTTCTTCATAGGGCGTAATGCAAAGAGACGTCACGTTAATTTCCAAGATGGCGGCGTCCATAGCTGACGTTACCAGGGACTACTGAAAGCTACTAACGTCGAAAGAGACAAGTTTTTGCGGTGCATATCTATTATTTAATAAATGTATATATGCCGATCTGAACAAATCCGTATCGACTGTTCAACGATTTCGGAATACTAACTTGCTTTAAATCACCGGCATCGTAGGATCAGCCGGTACATGTTCGTCATTTCGTAAGGGCACTAAACATTTAATTGTCGACATTAAGCTTGTGAATCAGAGAGGCAATTTTCGGATCATAGAAAAACATAAAATAAAGTATTTATTGTCGAAAAACAGCAAATATCAAATATAGTAAATATAAGACATGTAATAAGAACCCCGCACTCAGGTGCGGACGAAGATAAAGTTGAATTTAATTCATTGTCTTAATATGCTACCTTCATGAAATAAAGAATTTATTATTACTATTATTAAGATTCCAGCTGTTTAAAGAAGGGGGACTTTCTTTGGGAATCAACCATAACATTATGAGATCATGACCATATTTTTTTCAGAAATGAAAATTATTTATAAAACTATTCTTTTGTGACTAGATCATGAATCCCTCAACCTGGAGACCTAGAATAGACACAGCAAGGATGTCACTACCGTAAAAGGTAATGTATCAAGTACATCTATACAGACCACGGAAATACAGACCCACGCATACATGTCAAATATTATTTATCACTTAGAAAATGTATTTTATACAACAATAAAAGTCATTTTAAAGCCGTCGCACATATAAAACTGACATTTATATCAAACACATAGATCTATCACTTTTTGCTTAATTCTAAGGTAAAATACACAACTTTGTTGCGTAATTTGCAATCCAATCTGTCGTCGGATAAGAAATAAAACCTACTTAGCCGTTATGCTAAAAGCCTAAAGCACATGTTAGAATGAATTTGAAATCGATACGTAACTCGAACTGTTGAAGATGAAGACATCCGATGTAGCCTATTAACAGTACATTTACAGTCCATGTATTGCGTCCAGACGGACAAAGCGTTTCCAAAGGATTTTTTTCCATGAGAGAACTCTACTGGCTGTAATATCTGGTTAGCAGGCATATTTTCTGTAAAATTGGAAAACATTGCACCTATCCATATTTCAATACATATGTGCAAGCAACGAAAAAACGATGCGCAGGGACGATCACACGATGCGAAGACGATATACGCCCCAATGTGTCTTCGCATCGTATTAACGCTCCTTTGAATCGTGGCCTAACGGAACAACATGTAGATATGGCAGCGGATTTTGTCCAAACAGCAGTTAATATGGGTATGTACAACTGAGGAAAGCATATGCATATCGAACAGGTGATCTCTTAAAAGCGCTTCGAAAAAGGTGTGTGTTCCGCACTTGTTGTGCCTGGCTATGAAAATACGGAATACTAGCTTTGAAGTCTAGCTACCTATCTGTTTCATATAGTTCAAATAACAAGTAAAAGGATTGTTACCAAATCTGAAAGTCCAGTATACATCAGTAAGGTTAGCATGGTCATACGTGTTGTAGTTTGTGGTGACTATGAGTAGGGGAACGAAACAGTTCTCGATACAAAATGTACTATCATCTTTGTCTAATAGACTACCGTGTAAGCTTTATCCACGACCAAAGCCATAAACATTCTCGTGTATGCTTTATCTACGACCGAATGCCTATACAGTACTATCAGATTATTTTGTGTTATTTCAATTTATCTAGCTACCAGTATGCATAAGGGGATGCGCGCAAATTCACGATCCCACTTCGGATCCACTCGTGTCGCCTAGATGTGTTATTCATACTATGTCATCTAATAAAAACGTCACGAGCAACTTTCGGATATTTGAAATCTATGTTGTCGTTTTAAGATCAATAGATCTATATCTAGGTCATTACTGTCTGAAGGGAAATAAAGGATTTAGTATTGAATATGGAGTGTTCAGGTTTATACTGTGACATGCATATTGGGCCGCTGTTTAAATGAATGCGTGTTTCACTTACATGTTATGCTACTTCAGCTGAAATTCAACAGCTGCTTAAGATTTTTCAATATGTTTAGTGCTGTCATGACTCATTGACTGGAGTAAATCTGAAATGTGTCGGACTGTCAGTGCGACATTACCTTAGGTTAGGAATCATTTGAAGGCAGGAATTATTAGGTACATCTTTTTTATTCTAGATCTAGATCTAATTAGATTTCCAACATGTTTTGTAGCCTACATTTAAGCGTAACTTTAGTTATTATATACCTTATTATTTATAACCATGCATCTGATTGTAATATTGGAATGTCCCCCGAACATTTAATTGAAAAACACGTGAATTTTGGCGTAACTTCTCTGTAACGGAAGAGTAAACGTCAATAGCGTCTAATGTAAACAATGGCGAGTCTCCATAGAAAAATCAAAATCGGCATCTATACAAAATGATGTGATTGTTTCAAAAACATTTAAAATTCCCGAGGGTGACTTTTTTGTAGATCACAAAACAGGTAAAATTTATAGGAAAACCGCTCAGGTTTTTTTCAGGTCAGGTCAAATTTGGGGGTCCAAAGTGGAATGGACACACTTTAGGCAATATTTTTGTTTTGGTAAACTATAATTCAATCATGAAACTGGCTTCACTGGATCAGAAAGTAGGTCACTAGGTCAAAAGGTCAAATCATAGACAAAACCCTAATGAACACTCTAGGAACAGTATTGATCCCAGTCATCACGCACATTGGCCAGAATGTTTGTCTTGACAAACACTAGGTCTGGTTAAAAACTGTGTCACATGGGATCAAAACCTAGGTCGGCTGGTCAAATAACAAATAAACCTTGTGAAGACCAGGTCAAATAATGACCATCGTACCCTGTCCAATATTCTAATCTTGTCAAGGGGTTTCAGAAGATTGTAACAGTAGTACTTTATGCTTTCTCTAGTCACGATGTATACATGTATATACATTTTGAAAATAAACTGTGTTTTCATGAATTGAATGAAAAATCTTTGTACAAGTATTATAGTTTCTGCATTGAAAAGTCATTTTACTGATTAGAAAATTAATATCTTCAAACTGATTCATGGTACATGTACAAGAAGTACATAACGTATGAATTATAGGTTATTCAGGGTTTGACTTTATCACCACTCTTCAAGACAAGTCCTAAACCGGTACAGTCAATCTTGTCATAAGCAGCCCATCCATTGGTAACGTAAAGCAGGTTGCTGTTTAAAACAGGGCATGGTATATAAAAATGGCCAATCGGAATAAATCAATATGCTCCCTCTACATCACAGTTCTTTGCTCTTGACTGCTGAACTGGTCGCACGCTTCTCTTGAAAGAGCCTCAAATATTGTCTTTGCGCCAGGAAATGCTCAAGTATTAAAAGCCTTCGGGTTTGACAAAGTGCCTTTAAGGACTTAGAAATTTTTCGGAAAAAGTTTCAAAATTTTTTCAAAGTGTATTTTATAAGTGTTAAGTGTTATCAGCTACAGGACAGATAGGATAGGATAGGATAGGATTTAATCGGGACAAGTAAGGGTAAAAGATCACAGAGGGGGTAAGATTAAATAGGTTAGAACTAACAAATAAGGGTCTTTTGGTAAACTTCATACTTTTTGCTGATATCATAGATAACAGTAACAAGTTTTGCATTATAGCATTAAAAACAGCGTGAATCTGGTGATTTAAGGGCTGCACGGCCAATAAAGCGCCAGAAATACGTGAAACTACGTGATATTTATTATATATAAGGGAAAAGGGTAATACGACAAGAAACTGAGGGGAGAAAAGTAAAATTTAGGCTGGGTACAGGAAAGCAGAATTGGGGTAGGGCTAGCCTGAAAGCTGATAACAACTTAATTTTCATAACTAAAACATTTAGGATTAATAAATCTAGTAGAACTATAACATAAGTACCTTCAGTCAAAATTTCAGCAATATAAGTATCTGATTAAAAAAGATATTTAAGGAAATAGGCATCAAAAACAAAAGTGTTCAAAATTCAGGACAGGTCGATCATAACGTAACGTCATCTTTCGGCAAACATTATTTGTTTATTAAGTAAACGAACTCTTTCAAAATTCATAAACATAATATTTAAGTGTTTGGTTATAAGTTAAAACAAAAATAAACAAGTTCTTTTTTCTTTTTCGACATTTTTTAAAGAATAAATCAAAAAGAATAATGAGTGGCATAAAACAATTGGCGTCAAAGGCAAAGGTATCTGCAGTTAAAGCAGTAAGAGCAAATAAAAGGAAAAGTACAGTAGCCCGTAGGGCACAACAGAGTACAACAGTTAAGTTAGTCAACAAAATAGCAGGTGACAGGTCACACATGATCTCAGAGAGATTTTCATGGCGTGAACTAAACCTGACACTCCAGGAAATACTAATGAGTAGAGTAGGGACTGCAGTAACGAAAACAATGAAAGACAGAGTAGAAGAAATAGTTAGAACAAAGAAGATGACACCAAGTGCCAGTGACAATAAGAGCACTATAAACAAAGAAACTCAAACTGTAAATAATCCAAGTAGTGTAGGTGTCACAGAAACAAAAGATAGGGTGTCACCAAGTGTCAGTGACAATAATAGCACTACAAACAAAGAAAATCAAACTGTGAATAATTCAAGTAGTGTAGGTGTCACAGAAACAAAGGATAGAGTGTCAGCAGAAACACAAACTGAAAATCAATGTAGTGTTAAAAGTGCCAATGACAATAAGCGCACAGCAGAGACTCAAACAAGTGTCAAAAATGAGACAATCAATAGGGTGCCAATAATAACAATGATTGAAAATATTGATTCTCAAGTAGAGCAAACTCAAGACAGAGAAATAAATTCATCAAAAAATTATCTCTGCAACTTCACAAAAGTAGATGAAGATGTATATTTTAGAATAGTTAGTAGACTAGAAAATGAATATGTATTAGTTAAAAAAAACAAAAAAAAACAGGACACCCCTAAAAAACAAATTACTAGGATAGAAGGGGGGTCACAACCATCCCCAATAGTGATAGATTCACCAAAAAATAAAAAAAACAACAGTCTCAGCAAAGGGGGGGCAATAACATCCCCAATAATCATAAATAGTCCAAATCAAAACAATAACAAAAATTGGGGAAATACATCCACCCCAATAAAAATATTAGACACCCCTAAAAATGAAATGAAAAATAACAAAATTTCTTCCCCAATCCAATTAAATAACAAATTTCAGATTTTAGAAGAGGGAGGGGAAAAAATTACTACCAAAACGAAAAATCTTAAAACAAACCCCACCCCATCAGCCCCATCCACAAAAAAACAGACCAATGAACAGAGAGAAAGAATCATTAAAGAATCATGGATCGATATGGTCATTAAGGGGGTTCAAGGGGGATTAAGCACACAGAAATTAGCAATTATGGAAAAAAATTTAAAACAACAATTCGGCGGGAATGTAATAAGAAAATTGAATAACAACAAGGGGGCTTTATTTTTCCAAGTCAGACAAGATTTCGAAACGAAAATCAAAGATTTCAAGTTTGGGAGACACGAAATCAAAATAGAAAATAAAAAAAAACCTACATCAAAAGTAACAAAAATCAGCATGGGAGTATTAGAAGTGCCAAAAAATCAGAGCACTGAACAATTAAGGCAAACATTATTTAAAAACAACAAAAACATAGCAACAATAAGGCAAAAAGAAGTTATTCACAAAGGGAAAAAGGAAATCACCAATGAAATGATAATAACTTTTACATGCGAAGAATTACCATTAAGTCTGAAAGGGACCAATTTAATAGTAAAACCAACAACGCTAGGGTACATTAGATGTAGAAAGTGTCAGGCTCCCGGACACAAAACAAACCAATGCAGAAACAAGATTAAATGCCCGAAATGTACTGGCAACCATGAAATAGGACTGTGCAATGCTACTGAATTAAAATGCAACAATTGTTTAGGAAATCACTGGGGCTCCAGCAAATCCTGCCCCGTATACAAAAAAATATGTTCAAAAAATAAATGCTGCAAATTATGAAATCAAAAAAGAGTATGAGACAAGATGTGCCGAACAACAGCACACCCCTCAAGATAAAACCTCTACCCCAGTTGTCACCCCCACCCCAACTATCAAGAAACCCCAAGAAATACCAAAATTAAATAACCCAAAACCCCCAACACCCAAAAAAACACTAAATACACAAGAAATAATTAAAATAAAACAAGAAAGGTGTGCTTATCCCCTACCGCCACCTCACAGACAAATTAAAAGGGAACCAAATTGGGGAGAGAATTATGGGATCCGTACAAACCAACAAAATGGCCCAATGTATTATAGATTCCGAAGGGGGCCACATACAATACCAAATTTAAGGGGTATCACAAATTCAAATCACCCCCACCCCCATATCATGTACACAGGACCGAATGGACAAATGACAATTCACTGTCCACTCAATATATGCAGAACATAGATTAGTCATTAATCATTAATAACCAAAAACAACTCCGAATAATTCTTTAATGGATTACAATACAGCTGAGGTAAACACTGAATACATCAGACCCTGCCTCAGCATCATATCATGGAATATTCGGGGTATGAGATCCGAATCATACAGTAAATGTAATGAATTGCAAAATTTTTTAATTGACCAAAAAGAACCTATAGATGTAATTTGTTTACAAGAAACTCATTTAGCAGAAAAACATAATCCTTTCAAATTCAAGGATTATCAAAAACCTGTTATGTTTTACAACAAAGAAACCCCCGCCTCAGGGGGATTATGCATATATGTCCGCAACGGACTTTCATACTTAACGAAACAAACAGATTATAATACTATTAATCAAAACATTGCAATAGAGATCATTGGTAAAGATAGTAACATTTCGATTTATAATTACTACACAAACAGTAAAGATAACAACAACATAAATGTTTTTAGAAATAGCTTCAAAAACTTAGGACAGTCTAATGTAATAGTAGGAGACTTTAACTTAAAACATCCACTTTGGAACCCAGAAAATGATTTTAGGCGCGATGCTGGGGCAGAGGATCTGATAGACTTCATGAATGAAACAGATCTCAATTGCATCAATGATGGCCAATGCACCCGTCTCGCCGAGCAGGCAAACCAGATAGACTCAGCCCTGGATCTATCTATAGTCTCCTCAGGTCTGCACCCCAGGGCAACGTTCCTTGTAGTCGACAATAGCTTCAATAGTGACCATCTACCTGTAATAACAATAATAGAAACACCAATAAGGTTTGAAAATGCTATTATAAGTGAAAAATGGCTCATAGACATGGCATCCACTGCCCAGTGGATGGAATTTCACCATTTATGCATGACAGAATTGAATTATAAGATAAAAGAACAAACAGTTGAACAAAATTTCAAAGAATTCTTAGATAAACTCAATAGTATTTTAGAAAAAACAATTCCAAAATCAAAACCAAAAATTGTAAAAACTAGAATCAAAAAAGTATGGTGGACACAGGCATGCCACGAAGCCATACGAAGTAGAGAAATTAGACGTAAAATTCACAAAAGGGAAAAAACTCCCATAACTCTCATTCTATTTAAAATGGCCCGGGCAAGAGCAGTAAGAATAATTAAAAAAGCAAAGCAAGACAGTTGGCGCAATTTCTGCTCAACTATAACAAGCAATACCTCATCTAAAGAAGTTTGGAATTTTGTAAACAAAGTAAAAGGCAGAGTACCAAAAAGCAATCCAGTATTTAAAATAGGACAACATATTATTACTGAGCCAAAAGAAAAAGCTAACGCATTAGTCCAACAATATGCTGAAGCCAGTAGTAATAAAGGATACACTAGAGACTTTCTGGTAAACAAAATAATTATTAACAGAGCAGTTAATGAACATATTAATAATAGAAATAATGACAACTCCCAAGAATACAATCAAAAATTTACTATATTTGAATTTAATAAAGCTTTGTCGAACTGCAAGGACGGTGCGCCGGGAGAAGACCTGATACATTACAAAATACTTAAAAAATTACCACAGGAAAGCAGAAATACACTCTTACAAATTTTTAATCAATCATGGGTAGAGGGCACCACGCCAGAAAGCTGGAACCATGCAGTTATCATTCCATTACTAAAACCTAATAAAGACAAAAATGAACCCGCCTCTTATAGACCAATTTCTCTAACATCAACATTTACAAAATTAATGCAAAAAATGATAAAACCCAGGCTGTGCGCATATTTGGAAAAAAACAATATAATGTCTAAATACCAATCAGGATGCAGATCACATCATTCATGTGATGACAATATTACACGATTAGAATCAGATGGCAAAATCGCACAGGCAGAACATAAATATCTTATAGCTATATTTTTAGATCTTAGTAATGCTTTCGATAAAATGTGGAACGGAGGAGCACTATTGCAACTCCAAAACTCCGGAATACAAGGACGAATGATAAAATGGTTAAGGTGCTTTCTACAAAACAGACAGATTAAGGTAAAATACAATGGAGCTCTCTCAGAGGTAGTGGAAACAGTAAATGGGTGCCCCCAGGGAGCGGTTCTGTCCCCCATAATTTTTAGCCTCATGATGAATACCTTTGAAACACAAATCAACGAATTAAACAGAGAAAAACCTACTATAAATGCTAAAATATCTCAATTTGTAGACGACTCCGCCACATGGCTAACATCATTAAGTCCGGTACAGGCAGTAAAAAAAGCACAAACTGTTTTGAATACAATAGAAAAATGGAGCAAATCCTGGGGCTTCATAATTAACCCAGCAAAAACTCAAGTGTTATTAATACATAGACCGTCCGTAAAACCTCCGGAAAGAGCCAACAACTTTCCGAAATTAACGTTATGTGGTACGAACCTCACATATAATGAACACGCAAAATTTTTGGGAATGTATTTTGACAAAACTCTATCATGGAAAATGCATATAGAACATATGACAAAAAGATGTCTTAAAGATCTAAATATCATAAGAGCAGTAAAGGGAAAATCTTGGGGTACAGACAAAAAATGCCTTCTAAACATTTACAAGGCCCTCATCCTTAGCAAAATCAATTACGGCAGCATAGTATACGCCTCCGCAAAAGAATCACAACTAAAAAAGGTTCAAAGAATACAAAATAGGGCACTAAAAACCATAATAGGATGTCCGAGGCATACCTCTACTCTCCCATTACATACCGAAACAGCTATGATCCCACTACCTTTACAGAGAGAACTTCAAGCACTAAAATATTGGGCCAGAAGCTCCAGACTGGGCCCAAACTTACCTATCAATGACGATATATGCGACCACCCGGCATATTTTTACAAAATCAAAAGTAACAAAAATTTAAAGAAACCTTACACACAACACATCAGAACTCTAATTACAGAATACGGCCTAGGCGATACCCAAATTCAAGAACCGTGCTATGAACAACTAATCAATATTGAAATGCCTGAGATCAATTTAGATCTAGTAGGAAAAATTAACAAATCTGAAAACGCTGAAAGAAACAAAATTATTGCAAATCTAAACATTATTCGGCACTTTAGAGACTTTACCCAAATTTATACAGATGGAAGTAAGGACCCGTCAAAACAAATAGCAGGGGCGGGCATAGTAGTTATAGGAGAAGACGGAACAATCTTACACAACAAGAGTTTAAAGCTTCAACATCAAGTTTCAATATTTACATGCGAATTAGCAGCAATAGATTATGCGATAACTTATTGTAAAGAAAATCATATTACAAAATCAGTCATTATTAGTGATAGTCTTAGTTCCTTAATGGCAATAAAATCAGGACAATCTCACAGACAAGAAATGATCTTTAATATACTAAAAACAATCACAGATATAAAACATAGAGGGGACGAAATTCAGTTAATGTGGGTACCAAGTCATGTGGGCATAAACGGAAATGAATTAGCAGACGACAAAGCAAAATACGGCAGCACTTCCGGTACAGAAATTCATATTAAGCTCAGCGTACCGGAAGTCTACAGCATCATAAAAGATAAAGTAAAACAAAAATATCTACAGCAATGGGAAACTTACTGCTCAACACATAACATAGGAATTAATATTAAACCGCCTAGCAAATTACAAACGTACCATCATGATAGAAAAATAGACACAATGTATACTAGACTTAAACTAAAAAGTAGCTATCTTAAAGGGGACCGATACATAGAAGACAAAAACTGCCAACACTGTAACGAAATAGAAAATTTTGGCCATCTAATGTTTCACTGCCCATTATATTCGGAAGAAAGGAAAATATTTGAAACAAAACTTTTGAAATTAGAACTAATAACTATTACGGAAAAAACTCTGTTAGATCCACCAAAAGAAATAGCACAAGATATTCGCCTGGCCGTATTCGAATTTATCAAAAATATAGGATACAATGAAAAAATATAGATTAGGACCGATTACATAATGGACTGCTCGGCAAAACACCAGAACAAACATACACACTACTGAAAACACAAACGTCATAGGTGACTTTTACGGAGTGTTAATGCCGCCCGGCAATCACTCGAACCCACACACCCACACGGTCGTACCAAAAGACCAAGGGGAAGTATGATGTAATACACGGACTGCGCAAGTGTAGATCGACTAAAAACCGTATCTTACCCTTTATTTGGGACTCCCACCTTAACGAAATAATGCGTAACTCGCAATGGGGGAAAAACGGTACTTGGACTCTGCAGGAGCATGGTGCGCGGAATGCATGGTGCTAGCCCTGAGCTCTAGGACCCTATATACAGAACACAGCACACAACTCACACAACTCTATATTTGATAAAAGTACATAGGGGTAGATATGGCAAGTCTATTATAGATTGTAGATATGTTATTTCGTAGATTAGATTAGAATAGGCAAGCCAGTATCGCATTTTAGTGACATAAAACAAATATTTCCACACTAAGAAACCCCTAACACACTCTCTGTAAACCAGGGGTGTCCTGTAATTTACCTTTAAGTAGTTTAGTATACTTTATTATACATGTATATATGTTAACAAGAATGAGCTTCCGGTACAGAAAGGTCAAGGACATCAAACCCCCACCTCAGGTGAATCTTTGAGACAAAACACATATCTAAAACACTGAATTCATATACCTCCGGACAACATGAAAATTTTATAACAAAAAACGTTAGAACTAGATAAGGGCTACCCAACACCCTAGCCATAACTATAAAGCACGATTTAGTAAAGATTTGAAATGAAAATAGAAAAGATTGAAAACATTAGACAATTTTATTACAGATAATTTATTCCGCGATTTTCCAAAATTTTGTAGCATAAAAGACAATTTATAAAGGATACAAAACATTGACAGTTTATATTTCGACCAAATTATATTTAGAATAACAAGGACCAAAGATATAACACAAAAACCCGTAAGAAAAAAGCTTTATTTAAACAAAATCGACAAAAAATCCTTTTTTCTCTATCTAAATATATAAAAAACACATGTATAGAATAATTACTACAAATACCTACCACGTGACAAACCCGGTATAAAGCCGACATCTTGACATGTGACGGAAGCTCAGTAGATTAGATAGTTATTAGTCATTTTATAGAAATATGTGAAATTAACAAATTTTTACTTTCAGCGGTTCTAGTGTCTGAGTAAGAAATTTGATACCTACATAGGAAAAAATAGTGTCTGTGGCGACATACCATTATAACCCACGCATATACAAACCCCTGGTGATTACAAAAACAAACATACAACTAATAAATGTCCAAAATAATCACCAGGACAATGACTGGAAAAACGTAGAAAATAAAAATAATCACAATTAATGACTGCTTAAACAAGAAAATGCATACTTAATGCCCATATAAAAAGTCATAACTAACCAAAAACAGTGATTGATCCTATAACTAGATACCCCAGACATTGCAGAAAATGCATAAAACACTACTAATTTCCTAAATGGAAGCAGTAATCTACTGTCAAAAAATAGCCGGATCCAAAAAAGCCAAACGCGCACCTGTTATAACTCCATCCGGTTCGTGCGCACTAAAAGTCGCAGTAGGTCACCCAAAACCAACAAGTAGGTCAGGTCAAGTAGTACGAACAGCAATGTTAATCTTGAAAAGCATATCTAACTTTCGCAATTATATTTTCGAACCAATAAAGATGTGTAATATAAGATCAAAACTACATTAAGAACAATCTTACTCAGGCACGAAAAACCCAATCACTCACAACAAAGAAGATGTGAAAAGTACTGGTTAGTCAACCAGGATCAGGAATAGTAGTTCAACAGCATCTGTCCGAGGACCGAATCGCCGATCATGCAAATCATGATCTACACTTACTTCTCTTATTATTTATAAGTAAAAAATAAAACAGATTAACAGATTAAAATTAAAATTTCCTTCTGAAACAATTAAAAAGAATTTCTCACCAAAATTCCACAAAATTTGAATAAAATTTCTATTTTACGAACTCATGATCTACAGCAACATTCATATATTTAAAGACAAATTTTGGCATTTTATCTAATTTATGATACAAATGATTCAAATAATTACATTAATGACTGTGCTTTTTCAACAGTAGTAGACCGAACTGGCGGCCATTAGCACCCTGCTGATTGGTTAATCAATTTTGTCTCTCCTGGCTCCGATTTTTGCTTCTAGCCCCGGTAGTAAACAACCAACTAGTACAAGTCTCTTTATAATTTTCTATTGTACACCATTATAATTAAAGAAGTTAAGTTAACAAGTAGCCTGTGCGGTTGCTGGCTTATTTGGGTTTTAAGGGGTTTTTATATTTTCAAAATTTCAGAGTAGAAACATAAGTCAAACTTTCATGCATACTTTTTAACTTGTTCAAATAAGTAAAACCATCTTTTCGGACAACATTTTATTCTATCATTCAGGACAATTAAATTTTTTATCATCACAAAAAGCTAAGCAAAATAAAAATAGGACAACACTTTATTAAAGGGGATTTTTACTTTACAAAACAAACACATATAACATCTAGTATCAAAATTTTCTAAAAACTGTTAGGCTACCACGATCCAGACATACAAACTAGGTCAATCACACTTAGATCTCATTGGTCGCCGTGATTGGCCTACTATTTGGTAACCAATCAAATACAAACTTTGGCTATACTGGCTGGAAATTGCAGTCAGGTAAATTTCTCCTATTTTCTGGCTTCAAAATTTTATTTTTTAGGCATGACGGGAGACATGCCGGGGTCTCATCCAAATATCAAGCTAACATAAGTGCTCTTTTGGACGGACCTTGATAAAATTCTCATCAAATCAAATCAAATCAAAATCATAAATCAATATGGAACATTGCCTGCTTGAGGCAGGTGAGTGCTAAATTATTGTGAGCACTAACATACATGGTAGGTTTAAATGTACATAATCTTTTAATACATGTAAACAGTGCAAAAGTGAATGGAGTGCAGTAATCAGTAGAAGTGTTGACCACTGATGCAGGGGATGTTGCTCAAAAAGCAGTGAAACAGAAGAAACAAAGCAAAACACAGAAGAGAAGGATTAGTCTGAAAAAAGTCATTTGAAATCACTGGCTCTTGATAGACTGTAAGCGAGAGTATTGTCAAAACTGACGAATTACATGCTGGAGTTGAGGATGTTTTAAAAACTGTTCAATCTTATTATGCTAGGGTTTTAAGAGATACAATTTATGAATGAATAACTTAACATCGCCAAACACTGCTTTCACATACAGTCACGTGGAGAAGGAGAAGGGAAAACACTTCAGCTTATGTTTTAACTTTTATAAAGGCAACACTTATTAACAAATGCAAGAGTAAAGAAAAATGCATACATAATGTAATCATACACAGATTAAAAAAATATAGGTTGAATCCAAGGTTACACGTATCGCTTTTAATGGTCAATTTCCCGAAATACCCGGGTTCAATCCCTACTAGTGCCGCGGCGGTTGTGACTTTTATGCAAGACCCATATATTTTCACCTTGCTCTCTCTCTCTCGGTTTTGATTTGTTAGAAGTGAGCATACCTTCAAAACTGACCAATCAAAAGCGGGAGATTCAAGAGAAGCCGCAAACATAAGATTCCTTTATCTTACATTAGTACAAAAATTTCATAAACTTATACATGTATAATGATAAGTCAGCATTGTGGTTGTCAGTAATATGCATTCATGTTTTTGACTTTGGCCTCACGAACCCCAAACTTGAAAGCTATTCATTCATTTTTTATATTTGCATGACAAAAAGGTAATTCGTATATGAGTATGTAAGGTTTAAGTACTTAAAAATATACCCCTCAAACTAGTCTGTAGGCACCCGCCAAGGGATTTAATAAAGGTGGATCTTTAAAATAAGTGACATCTTAAAACATACGTATTTCATATAGACGATATCAGCGGAGAGAGTCACGTGATTTTATCTAGGTAAACATGTTGAAAGGCTTATCAGCTGAGCTCTCATTCCTATGTACACTCTATTGAAATACACATTTGATAATCTAAGGTTGCAGGATAATTATGGTGTTTTATTGTTATGTGCCAAATTGCAAAGGGTCTGGTTATGAAGAAAATGTATCCATGCATCAATTTCCAAATGATTTAAAACAACAAAAGGCATGTTTTTCTTCATTTTCAGTTAATACCTCAAGAAAGAAGATTTTCATTACTATGACACACCAAGAAGAGTTCTGTTATACAGTGCTGTACCATCTGTATTTTACTGGACCAAAATACCAAAAAGAAAGTCTCCAAAGAAAAGGCGACTTGACGATAGCGACCCTGACACTGCATCAGAGGGCAATGAAAGAGTACATGTACATGCTCAAACCCAGACTGACATTCCAAATGTCTGCAACCATCAGTTCTAATTGCAAAACATTATCGAATCAAAACCCAAATTGAAAGTTATGCAATTCTACACAGGATTTCCAAACTTAAATGTGTTCAATACAATTCTAGAGTTGCTGGTTCTATATATAAATACAGAAGTGTAATACTTTATTGGGATAGACGCAATAAACGCCAATTTACTTGTGGTGCTGATTATTTTGACTCTGATTATGAGCAGTCTGTGAATTCAGACAGTGATGAAGATGATGATGACTCAAGCCAACCTTTCAAAGCTCACAAGCTATCACTAGAAAATTAGTTTTTGCTAACATAAATGAAATTAAGATTAGGTTTAAGTATTTCATTAGCCACTATAACATAGATATTTAATACTTGGGTGAATTTAATGTGTGTGGTACTTGGGTCCATGAAGATACTTCTACAATGGGTCCATGAAGATACTTCTACAAAGAGATATTATCTCAAAACATATGAAACCTGAATTTAAAAAAAAACAATACCCAAGTACAATGCTCATTATCCATTGCACAGAACTAAAAATTGAAATGCCATTATCTTTAGTATGAAAGTCACAGACATATCCGGACTACAAATCATCAAAAACATTCAAAGGATAGCAGAGGTGGGATCATGTTTGTGTCTCATACGTACACAGGAAGTATATCTAGCAAAGCTATTTGTCAACGGAGTGGCTTATACGATCTTTTGAGGCTAAAACTGGAAAGAGGAGAATTAAAGCAGGGCGATGCAGTTACGGCAGATAAAGGTTTTACAATCGCTAATGAACTATCTGAATTGGGACTCCATCTGAATATTCCACCGTTTTGGGGAAAACGAAAGCGTTTGTCTACGACTGATGTAAAGACACGCATGTCATTGCACAACACCGCATACACGTAGAAAGAGCAATCGGAGAAGTGCGTAATTTTCACATATTTATCAGAAAGCTACCAATAAAATCTGTTGGTAACGCCAATCAAATTTGGACTGTGTGTTGCCTTCTGTCGAACTTTCAAGACCTAATTATAACTACAGATTTGCATGTGTCGGATTATTTTTTGTTGGTGTCTGTCAAATGTGGAACTGAAGCACTGATGTAAAACTGTGCCAATTTTGTGAACATTATTACCCAAACAAATTTATCAAAATAAATATGTTCAACAAATAATCCCTTCTTTGTGAACACAACAAAGTCACACCATTTGACCCCTGCTAGTGTCATTTGCATAGCTGGTAATAATAAGTATGCTGTTTTAGGCGTAATTGATAATCAATGTTCTGCTTAGCTTTAAAATGGAACCTGTTTATTGTCTTACACATGCTTCATGCATGTAACTTTCAATAAAGAAATTATATCCTTTATCAAATGCTGTTTTTTCATTTTGTTTGATATAGTCTGCAATTTGAATACTAGAAAATAACTTTGGTATCCCAATTAGTTATTTAGTCCCTTCTGAAGAACTTTAAGATGCCATCTTTGTTTCGATATGGAATAAAATGATATACAGCAAGATACATTATAAACTTGTGAATGAATGCTGAATGCAAGTGATTAAAAGAGTGTGTTAATGGGTTATTTATTGTGGGCTTATCAGGGATTATCTAAGGTTTAACAATTTCTGCAGTGCTAATTACATGTATCAACACCAATCTTACACTAGCCAGTGTATTGCAGTTGTAAACACTGCTAGATTTCAGCCGCAGTTTATCTGATGTTTACTTTGAACAGACCACGTGACTCTTCGTTGATATGGTCTATGAAAATGACTAATAAGGACGTATCTTCTGTTTGAGACAGATGGCTGCCTAAAGAAAAAGTAAACACAACACAGTTTGCATCGTTTATTTGGAACAAAGCCATATGTTTCATTTAATTACTCGATTGGACAGGGCACCATTTCTAAGAACTGTCCGTAAGTGTTTCCCCTTGGATAGTAGTTAACCACTAAATAACTTCCTGCCTTTCCAACGCCAATATGCGAAGTAGCCTTCCATACAATTTGTGTGAAGTGTTCTAAAATTGAAAAGGAAACGTTCATATATCAAGTTCTATGATAGTTTCTAATATATATGTACATGTATGATAGTGACATGACCAAGCAGTCTTAACAAATTAATTTTTTTTGAAAGCCCAACCGTACTGAAAGGTAACATTTCACGCAGATAATTGGTTGAATTTTTTATCTGGTCATCTGAGTCAATAATGAATTATGATTATTTACATGTTTGAATATGATCAGACATGTTTTTAATGGCACCATGGTGTCATAACTGTCTTATTTCATCAATTTTTACTTCCCTCCAAAGTTCTTTCAAAAAGCAGATGCATATATTATTAACATGCCGTGATAGTATCTTGTTGCCAAATATTGATTAAATTAATATGCTAAACTGTTGCTCAACTAGGAACCAAATGTATGTCAAACGCTCGACTCTCGCTAAACTACAAGAAAAAGTAAAGTTCAAATGCTAAACTGTGTTCAACTAACTGACTTTCAAAAGCTGAGGGGCAGTTGAGGGCTACCTATTTGTATTGAATAGTTTAAGTGCAAAGTAGCTCAACTGCTAGCCCTCAATTTTTTAGCTTAAAAAAACTTTCCCGCAGCTATATTACACATAGCACTCAACTGGCGCCAACCCATTTTTCTGGATGGATTATCAAATTTACTAGCTTCGCAAGAGTTCACTGAATGTTAAGTTTACAACTTCAAATTCTTAAAAGATTTCCTTCATACCAGTGCCTGTGGGTGGGTAAGCCGAATTATCAGTTCTTGAACAATATCCACTGTCTGCATATATTTTGGCCTCTTCTTGATACAGAGAGTCCACATACATAGAGCCTGTTTAAAGTAGAAGTTGAATAGGTGTTTCAGTCATCTAATAACATGTTATGTGAAAGTTGGTTAAAGGAACAAACCTGTGTTCAGTATAAGGGAC
The DNA here is from genome assembly GCA_022818135.1 of Saxidomus purpurata. NCBI lineage: Eukaryota > Metazoa > Mollusca > Bivalvia > Venerida > Veneridae > Saxidomus > Saxidomus purpurata. The sequence goes on along the minus strand of JAFMSR010001400.1, from coordinate 1,554 downwards.
GAAATTAAAGTTTATATAAAAACCGAGCTTCGTAACAAAAACAGAAATCACTTAATTATATCAATAAAGCATCATGGCTGTGTCCCTCTGAACAGAGGCTAAAGAATAAAATTCATGAGCCCGCTTATGTTCATCATGACAGAGGTCACGTGATCACGTTCATGATCCAACCACTAGAAGTTGTATGACCATATTTATGTGCAAACCTGAGGCCAACATAAAAGCTGTCACATTGGTCAGGGGCATTTATTACTTGAGACTCCAATAATAATTACAATGTAAATGTAAGCAGAGCTTCCCCATGCATCTACACCTTTGTAGACCTGTGCCATTACAAGCTTTAAACAGTTTTCACAATGTTATTAATCAACATACTGCTATTTACAACGATGCTCAAGGGAGAGCACTGCATATTACCCGGAAGAAAAGACTATGTCAAAGTGCAAAAAATCTGCGGGGCAACATCTCTTCAGGGCATGCATTTGTTCACGCGTAGTCTTGTTAGGACCGTGGAGAAACCATTTGTTTTCATGTGCTCAATGTCGGTATCAAAAGATATTTAATGTCTAAAACTCTTGTAGCTCTGGCTGTTTGTTCATAAAAAAATGTCACGTATATCTTTATTTCATTTATTGTGATCTCATTATATCAGCTCATCGGGAATGTTTATCAATTTTACTTTACCCGTTTAACAATTGAGGATGTATAGTACTTTCAGTAGTATTTAAGTCTACTCATATGCTAAACTGTGAAATCAATCATGTAGAAGCCTCTTTCTTTATTTTGTCAAGATACCTTTAACAGTTTGCCCCGGGGGAATCCGCCTTTGCCAAATTTTCACCAACTTGTTCATTCATAATAAGCTCCATATTATGCTCCATGGAACGAGTAGATTCTATTTTGTCTGCCCATTCCTGGGCAGCACTGTTTAGCTTCGGGTCGATTGTGAGAGCACCAACCTGAATTTTATGATTCAAAGCAATACATGTGTATATGACATAATGTAAAACAAGACTTACCACTTTGTTTTTGTTGAAAGTTTTAATTCTAAAGAAAAACTATTCATGATTAAAAACAATCTGATTGAATATATAACCACTGTTACTACTAAGAATCAAAAGTAGAATACATTTGTATACGATAAAATATGCAAGTATAGAAATATGCAAGTATAGAAATATGCAAACTTACACCATGTTTTGCTCTGTAATAATTATGCCTCTCCAGAACATCATTGATGAATGACTCTGATGCCTCCTGGAAAAGAATTGAAGGATTTTACATTCAGACCTGTGTAAGAGGTCACCTCAGTTAATTGGCCACCTGCATCAAGCAGTCAGTTTCCCTGTCGGCCAGTTAGCCATGCGTCGGCGTTGCCCATCTGGTTTAAGTTTTGAATGAAACTACTATCATGCACATATCTAATTAAATTGAAGGGTATCGGACAAGCAAGGCACATAACTCTTTACTGGAGCTACGTACAGTCCAAAGTATGTCCATTGTTGGAATTTTTGTTAAAGGTTTGCATGCACGCTACTACATGTATCATGCACA
>JAFMSR010001399.1:0-28604 GCA_022818135.1 Saxidomus purpurata | reverse complement strand
TGACCGTATATAGGGTTTTAATGGTCGCAAACAGTTTCAACAGCTCCGGCTAACACCATCCTAACCCAGGCTATTCATTACCAATGAATATATGACGGAGAGAAGCGGCAGGAATTAACCGTGGGTTCCGACGATGGCTAACACCATCGCCGTTAAAAATATTTGCGACCATTAAAAACCGTATATACAGTCGCAAATATCAAAACTACAAAACAGTTATTCCCATAGTATACATAACGTGTATATTTCTTTAATATTTTTGTTGTTTCAATTCTTGAAAATTGTCAGACAACTTTCTTTACATCTTTTGCAACATCATTAAAAAAAAAAGGCACTACATATAATTATATTTGTAGTATGTGTATTCAATTTGAAAAGCAATGATAAGGAATGTATTCAATTAGAAAATAACAGTAAGTTTTGCTGGTGATATCAAAATAATTTTGGGGGTGGAGGGTCACGGGGGAGAGGAAATTAAAGAGCTGCATGCAAGTACATCCAAGGTGCTGAAAGGGGCATTCAGTTGATCAACAGATAGTGGTTCCTGGCTGACTGATATAAGTCCATGTTAATTTGAGGATGGATAAAACAAGAGCTTTCCCTCCCAAGTGACGAAATGCCCCCGAAAGAGGTGCCTCACAGTCTGTGTCCTCTCCATGTGCTCAATAAATGTGCTATGTAATTTTAAAATCCTTCAATGCATGACAGAGTAATCATGCATACAGTATTCCATTACTTTAAACACTAAGTGTGACCTTGACCTTTGAGGTAGGGACTTGGGTCTTGCATGCGACACATCCGCTTGATGTGCTAGACATTTGTGCACAGTTATTTTAAAATCCTTCAAAGCATAATAAAGTTATAGTCCGGACACAAATGTATGCATATATACAGGATTCCATTACCTATAAACTCTAAGTGTGACCTTGACCTTTGCGGTAGGGATGTGGGTCATGCATGCGACACGTCATCTTGATGTGCTAGACATTTGTGCCAAATTATTTTAAAATCCTTCAAGGCATGACAAAGTTACAGTCCGGACACGAATGTGTGCATATATGCTTATATGGAGGAATCCTTTACCTTCAAACTCTAAGTATGACCTTGACCTTTGAGATAGGGACGTGGGTCTTGCACGCGACACGTCGTCTTATGTGCTAGACATTTGTGCCAAGTTATTTTAAAATCCTTCAATGCATGACAAAGTTACAGTCCGGACACGAATGTGTGCATATATGCTTATATGGAGGAATCCATTACCTTCAAACTCTAAGTATGACCTTGACCTTTGAGCTAGGGACGTGGGTCTTGCACGCGACATGTCGTCTTGATGTGCTAGACATGTGTGCCTAGTTATTTTAAAAATCCTTCAATGCATGACAAAGTTACAGTCCGGACACGAATGTGTGCATATATAGAGGATTCCATAACCTTCATACTCCAAGTGTGACCTTCACCTTTGAGGTAGGGATGTGGGTCTTGCACGCAACACGTCGTCTTGATGTGCTAGACATGTGTGCCAAGTTATTTTAAAATCCTTCAATGCATGACAAAGTTACAGTCCGTCACGAATTTGTAAGTGGGGACGCACGGACGGACGGACAGACGGACGGACGGACAGACGGACAGACGGTCAGACGGTGCGATTTTAATATGCCACCCTTCGGGGCCATAAAAAATAACATAGACTATGCCAATTATATTCTCCTACAAACAATTCTAAGGTTTGTGAAAAATATGCAACTCTAGAGTAGTCTTCTTTCCTCTAGGAGTGCTAGAAAAACAGTCACAACCTATTTCCTCTATGATGATCAAATAACAGTTACTATCAGTTCAAATGGATTTGAATAGAAATGATGCAGCTCAGACGAGTCGCTAAAACCTTTACAGCTAATGGTGAGATGGTAAAATAATATTACAGTTACTGGGTTTTTTTATCTAGTATGTAAAAATGTTTATCTAACACTTTCTCAAAATAAGTTCTATCACATTGGCGTCAATGAATGTCCTGTTCGAAGACACAATCATATCATTCTAAAGAATTATGGGATTGGTAGCCGACTGCAAAACATATCTCATATTAGTCACATGCCTTATGTTCGCCGACTACTTTCATCCTGATCCTGAATCATCTTCTTTATTCTCTTAGCAAAAAAAATTCCAGCATTTAAAACCTTACACTTTGCAAGTACATTTTCCATGCAGTTGTTCGATAACACCGTCGAGTAAGTCAGTGTTTCCACAGTAAATTAATCAACAATAATCAACGCCTGAAACTTCGGACAATTTTTACAGAATGAAGTAGGAGACCTGTCTATTATTTCAATCTCTAAAGTCTAATAGATGTAAAATTTGTACTTGAAGTCACAGAAATGTAATGAAAGAGAGTTTTGTTCTTTCCACTATGTAAACGGAATTAATTTCGAATACATTACTAAAATTGTTATGAATAAATCGAAGGTGTCACATGAGCATTTGTTCAAATGAAATGTTCTAGAATCTTGTAAAATTATGGCATGATGATGACATGTAGCTTATCAATGAATAGAACTTAAAATAACACAAGAGGTATCACTGTAAAGTGACAGATACCCCCTTAGTTGTTTAGTGTAGACAATAACACAATAGACAATTGATGCTAAGAATTTGTCATAACAAGAGGCCCAATAGGTCTAGTATCACTCTACTAGACTGACTTGACTGTTCTTAATAAGTTTTGTGAAAATCTGTTGGAATGGTAACAAGGTAAAGCTAACACAGTGACCTTGACCCATTGACCCCAAAACAGTAGGGATCATCAACTCAGTGAGACAAATCATCCTGAACTTTGAAGACTGAGTGTGAGTAATATAGATCTCAAGATATTGAGCGGAAACGATTTTCAAAGTTTAAATCACTGTGACTTATACCGTTGTCCCCAAAAACAGTAAGTAAGATCAATCATCCTATGAAGTTTTAAGACTGTGGGTGGTGTAGATCTCAAGATATTATGCGGAAAAGACTTTCAAAGTTTCTGAAAGTTTTGATTGAGGTATCGTAGTGCATTACCACAGAAAATATTGAACGCATGGTTAAAGTTGTTTAACTCTTTCATCACAATACGATAAAAAGAGAATTTCTTTAGGATTGAGGGAAAAAACCAGGAGCTGATGGAGTATTGCCATGCAATACATTTAAATGAGGGCAATAACAGAAATTTCCTATCTGAAATTGAATAAAGAAGGCACATTATAGCACAATTTTTTGCTTTACACCCTTGACTGTCAAAGTCCCCACCCAGATATGATGGGATGAGATGAACATATGACTAAAGTTTCATGACAAGATGGTCAAGACTGCTATATTGCTCAACTGAGTACTGACAGTGCACAGGGTTTTTCTAAGATTTGATCTGGTGACCTAGTTTCAGACTTGACAGTTCATCAATACATTGATACATTCAGACTAAACTTCAAACTTGGTAAAAAATGAGGCTTGTAGAGTGTTCACAAGCTTTTGCTATGATTTGACCTGGTGACCTGGGTTCTGACCCCATGTGACCCAATTTCAATGTGACCTAGAACTCATAAATTTCTTCAAACAAATCATGAAACACGCACTCTGCTTTTATTAACATCATAGTATTTAGTGCATGTGCAAATAATACTTTATACTGTGAGTTTTAAAGCCACTTAACAGACTTGATTGGCTTTAAGCAAAATATTCAATGAATAATTGGCAATAGAAGATTTTCCTGTGACAAGTCAAAAATAAAGATGCCTCAGCATAGGTGTAAACAGATTGATTTAATCAGCAACTTTGGGTTGCCGCAAGTAAATTAATAAGACTAGATGGGTGTTCAGTAGAACACTTGTGTCGCCCTCTTACACTTTGTCAGAATAACCAATAATTTTGTGACAAAATCTAAGTACAAAAAGGGGCATAACTCTGTCAAAATGACCTTGACCTACAAAATTGGCGGCATCATGACGTTTATGTCATAAGCAATACAATTTGAAAGTTTGGTGAAGAAATCTTAAGAAATAGCAAAGTTATAGCCATCATTAAGTTTTGTGACAAAACTAAGTACAAAAAGGGAAGTAACTCTGTCAAATATGACCTTGACCCACAAAATTTGGCGGCATCACAACCCTTTTGACATAAGCAATACAATTTGAAAGTTTGATACAGAAATCTTAAGAAATGGCAAAAGTTATAGCAAAAATCTAAGTATAAAAAGGGGCATAACTCTGTCAAATATGGCCTTGACCTACAAAATTTGGCGGCATCAGACCCTAATGTCATAAGCAATGCAATTTGAATGTAAGATGAAGAAATTTTAAGAAATGGCAAAAGTTATAGCCAACGTTAAGTTTTCGTGACAAAATCTAAGTACAAAAAGGGGCATAACTCTGTCAAATATGACCTTGACCTACAAAATTTGGCGGCATCATGACCCTTTTGTCATAAGCAATACAATTGTAAAGTTTAATGGAGAAATCTTAAGAAATGGCAAAAGTTATGGCCAGAGGGGGGGGGGGGGGGGGGGTGAGGGGGTTGGGGGGGGGGACGATGGAGCCTTGACCGACTACAAATGGGCATTTGTTGGGTACTTTCCATTGCCTCCTATTATAAGAAAGTAGCCAACAAGGCACTATATAAAGTATTGAAAGTACCCAACATGTGCCCCTTTTTTTGTTGGCTACCTGACGGAATGAATGATATAGCACCCAATATATGCCCATATGCGGGCTCGGACCGACAGACGGACAAAGCGATCCCTATGTATGGCCTTTACTCCGAAAGGGCGACACAAAAACTACCCATAGGGACAGCAATTTTTATCAATCCTTGTATTAACAGCACAAAATAGACCTATACAGCACAGTGGTAGCAAGTTCACCCAGGATCTCCGAATTCAGGGCTCAATCCCCAGTGGTGCCTTGATAGTACAGTCCTTACACAAGACCACAAGCAAGACCACTTTGTCTCTTCCTCTATTTGAGTACTGTGTGCAATTAATACAATTAAGCACATGAATATGAATTTGTTCCAAAATTGAGAATACACATGCTTATTAAGTAATTTTTAAGAAACTTGTCAGAGCTGATGCAAACCAAATGATTTCAGTTATAGATTTTATGTTTAAGCTGCACTAGGTAGTAATTTATTTCGATTAAATGCTGGCCTAAATCGCTGAGAAATTGCCTTCAACAAGAGAGTGATAATGAGGAGGGGTGGGGGGGGGGGAATACATGTGACTGTTCCTCATTATGAAATCTTTTTAAGAAAGCCTGCCAGAATTATTTCTTGGCCTATTTCCCAACATCTTTTGTGAATATACAGGAATTCTATCACAACTAATTATCAAATTGAACATAAAGTAATTTAAATGTATAAAAGACTTTATTTTAAATATGAACTTAGTTTTCAGAACAATGGCTACTTTTCAAGCAAATAGTCTCATAAAGGCTTTGAACATTGTTTCTGTAATAAATTAAGAAATTCTGAACGTCAGAACAATTTTGAAATTAGTTTTTTTGATAAATCACAACAAATACTTTTTTCTATACAGAAAATTGTTTCTCTTGATGCTATATTTTTTAAGTGAACATATTTTGAAATCTCAATTCATGTTGTTTATGAAAACTGATGGTTGAATGAAAATTGTGACTTAATTATAGAGTATTATCAAGGAAAATCTAATGGAGGTCAGTGACTTTGACCTTTGACCCCAAAAACAATAGGGATCATCTACAGGTTGCAGGCAACCTTATGCCCAACTTACATGAAAGTCAAATGAAAACTGTGAACGGTTATCAAGGAAAAAATTATGGACAGACAGACGACGGACAAACCATCATTGCATATTAAGGTCTACTGGACAACATTTACATCCCTGAAAGAACTGCAACAATTACTTAGTTTACATTTTCCTCCCCTTGGCAGAATGATCTGGCTAGGGGTCAGTGTATCTTACTTGAGCAAATTTTCTTGGACCCAGTCCAGCCATGTGTAAAGTATGGGCATGCCAGGGCTGTCTGGATCTCCTTTGTAGTCTTGCCAGAGTCTGTCAAACTCTTGACACACCATTGTCAACTGTTTTGGTGACAACCACACACAAGACGTCACAAATGATGGTGGGTCACATGACGGATAAGTATGAGGTAGAGTCACATGAACACACACTGGTGGTAGGTATGATACATCAAAGCTGAAGATCACTCTTTGACCTGTAATAAACAATCGCAATAAATATGACAGCTGAACATAACCCTTTGGCTTGTAATAAATTGCAATAAATACCAGTTTTTAAACCCTGACCTTGAGACCCCCCCCCGAAATAAATCATATTGTTGGGTAAAACAATTAGAATAATTTCATTTTTTTAAATCTATTTTTAGTAACCCTAGTGTCATGCAATGCAATCCCAAGCTTCCTAATCATACGAGCTATCTACACACCAAGTTTCATTGCAATTGGTCACTCCTAACTCAAGATATTGAGCAGACCCGATTACGCAATAGCTGTAGTGATCTTCAGTGTGATCTGTTTCTTAACAGTATTGCTGATAACAAACTGTTTCACACTGTTATGTTCCTGAAAATGCAAACCATTATTTCTTTCATTGTAATCGATACCCCGATGAACGCCTTCAACTCTTTGTAAAAACGCCACCATTCCATCCTCTAAATTGCCAATTATTATTGTTTGGTAGCAACCACTTGCCAAACGAGAATAATATAACCATCTTTATTGCTGTTCAAAAATTTATATGAAACACCAAACGTTTCAACAAGTAAGTTATTTACATTATAACTTCTAGGACATCAAACAACCATTCTCATATCTTTCTTCCCTTCTCCACTTTAAATTTATTCCTTTCTCTGATTTATCACGATAGTAACTAATGATACAACTAAACAAAATTTGTTTTGAACTCATAATTAATTAATTGCCCATTGCGTATACTACTGCATGTATTTATATTGTTTTGAAGAAGTTAATACCTCTGCCAAATTGTTAATATTATAGTTAAAGGAGAGAGTCATAATTAAGTTGTACAAACTTGTAGCTCAACCCTTTTGCTATATACTTATTATCTCTATATAATCATGTATTGTACGTGTTATATGTTGTGAATACTATGTAAATACAATATTGGCAATAAAATATGTTTAAACTAACTATTGAGCAGAAACCATTTTTCTATTTTTGTAACAGTCACCTTGACCATGACCCCAGTGACCCAAAATGTCATCCCATGCTTTGTCTCAATGCAAGCTATCTACATGCAAAGTTTCAATGCAATTAGTCACTCCTAACTCAAGTTAATGAGCAGAAACCATTTTTCTATTTTTAGTAACAATGACCTTTGACCCTAGTGACCCCAAATGCAATCCTAAGCTTCCTCATCACGCAAGCTAACTACACATCAAGTTTCATTGCAGTTGGTTACTCCTTACTCAAGTTTTTGAGCTGAAATAATTTTTCCATCTAGTAACAGTGACCTTCACATTGACCCTAGTGACCCTAAATGCAATCCTAAGCTTCCTCTCCACACAAGCTACTTACACACCAAGTTTCATTGCAATTAGTCATTATTAACTCAAGTTATTGAGCGAAAACCATTTTTCTATTTTTACAGCAACCAATCGAGCGAAAACCATTTTTCTATTTTTGTAACAATGACCTTTGACCCTATGACCCCAAAGCAATCCTAAGCTCCCATCACGCAAGCTAACTACACTCAAGTTTCATGCAGTTGGTTACTCCTTACTCAAGTTTTTGAGCTGAAATAATTTTTCCATCTAGTAACAGGACCTTCACATTGACCCTAGGACCCTAAAGCAATCCTAAGCTTCCTCTCCACACAAGCTACTTACACACCAAGTTTCATTGCAATTAGTCATTATTAACTCAAGTTATTGAGCGAAAACCATTTTTCTATTTTTACAGCAACCAATCGAGCGAAAACCATTTTTCTATTTTTAGTAACAATGACCTTTGACCCTAGTGACCCCAAATGCAATCCTAAGCTTCCTCATCACGCAAGCTAACTACACATCAAGTTTCATTGCAGTGGTTACTCCTTACTCAAGTTTTTGAGCTGAAATAATTTTTCCATCTAGTAACAGTGACCTTCACATTGACCCTAGTGACCCTAAATGCAATCCTAAGCTTCCTCTCCACACAAGCTACTTACACACCAAGTTTCATTGCAATTAGTCATTATTAACTCAAGTTATTGAGCGAAAACAATTTTTCTATTTTTACAGCAACCAACTGAGCGAAAACCATTTTTCTATTTTTACAGCAACCAATAATTGGTCACTCTCAACTAAAGTTATTGAGCAGAAACAAAATATTTGACGCATGACCACCTACATCGCATGACATCGCTATTCTAAAAAAAAAAAACTGCTTAATAATGATGGGTTGATAACTTACCTTTTTCGCAAAATTAATCATTATTGATCAAAGCAAGGTGCTAAATTCAGCAAAGGCTGATATTCTGGGATCATAAACTTTCATGTCTTTTGTATGTTTTTACAGGGCTGTGATTAAGCAAAGATGTGATATATAATGACAGACTAATGTCTGTAACAAAAAATTGTTGCAGGAACTTGTTTATTTCTGTCTTTTTTTATATTCTGAGAATTCCCTTTGTTACAAAGTAAAGTTCATGAATCTAGTAAATATGTCTTAAACACTTTTTGAGAAAAACTATTTTTTGTACAGTCCGTTTCCGACTATAAGACGTATTTTTGAGACTCAACATTGAAGTGCAACGAGGTAGGTGCGTCTTATAAGCGGATGCTACAGGAAATTTGACAAACAATCAGGACAAATTTGATATTAAAACTTCAAATCTCACCTTTTAACAAGTACTGGTACTTTCATTTTTGGTAGCCATTTGCAAAACAGTGCTAAAGCGATATCATCCCATGCCGCATTAAAACGGTCGATATCTTTCGAGTTTTTTCTAAGTTATTTTTTATCTAGTTAATCAATTTTTAATTTCATTTTTCTCCTTCCAAACTACAAATATATCAGTCCGAGTTTATTCAGTCTGCAAACCAAAAATATTTAATCGGCAATTTTGAAAACAAAATGCTGGGCATTAATTCTTAAAATCTTTTCAATTGTTATTGACTGCAAATCGCTAAAGAAACATGACAATTAAACATCTGTAGATGTTTTCTCTAGACACCAATTAGAAGCCAAACTTAGGGGATTTAACAAGAGCTGTCAGTAGGACAGCACGCTCGACTTTTTTAGTGCTTGCCAATAAAACAAAACTTTGACAGTTAAGGGCACACAAGACTTTAACTAAGAATTTCTAAGAACAAATCAAGAAACATTTTCACAGAGTTATCTTCTCTTGCTTACAGATAGGTCTCATGATGGTACATAAGTACTCCAACTTTCAAAGTAATATCTCAAATGGTTAAGTCAACAAGTGGACAAAAATGAAAATTTTAACTGAGTTTCTAATTCAAAAAGGGCCAAAATAGAAAATAAAATCCTTGACAGAATTACCTTCTCCTGCCCATGTTTTGGGGATCATGATGGTAAATAAGTATTCCAACTTTCAAATTAATATCTCAAACAGTTTAGTCAAAAAGTGGACTGGTACGAAAAACTTAACCAAGATTCTAAGTCGATAAAGGGCCTTAATTTTTAAAACAAATCCCTGACAGAGTTACCTTCTCTTGCCTACAGATGGGGGTAATGATGTAAACAAGCATTCAAAGTTTCAAAGCAATATCTCAAAGGGTTAAGGCAATAAGTGGATTTTACCCATATTCAATGTATTTTCTAAGTCAAAAAGGGGCATAATTCTGTCAAAAATCTTGACAGAGTTATGAACTCTTGTCCGGTGATGAAGGTCATGATGGTAAACAAGTATGGTTAGTTTCAAAACAATACCTCTAATGGTTTTGAAATAAAGTGAGGTGGTATGAAAAACGTAACCAAGCTCAATACACTTTCTAAGTCCAAAAAGGGCCATAATTCTGTCAAAAACCTTGACAGAGTTATGTACTCTTGTCTGTAGATGGAGGTTATGATGGTAAACAAGTATGGTAAGTTTCAAAGCCATACCTCTAATACTTTTGAAATAAAGTGGGGTGGTATGAAAAACTTTACCAAGGTGTGATACCAACGCCGACGCCGGGGCGAGTAGGATAGCTCCCCTTTTCATCGAAAAGTCGAGCTAAAAATGTGGGCATGGCTTATGTTTGATTGGCATGTCATTTTGCTGATTGACAGACAAACAACTAAACATTCACAATTACTGATTTTGTTCTCAGCTAGATTTAATCTTTTTGCACTATAAAATTCCTATTGTGTTTGCTAACATAATTTCCGAAGCACAGCACATAACATTTGTCAGAGTTTAACAGTTTTCCATTTTCTGACAAGAAAAAACTTGTAGAAATTGACTCATGAATTCATGCAACTGCGGGGTCTAACTTCACCTTTTGTCGAAAACGACTTTTTTGCATTAATTCAAATTTAAGTGCCACTAAATACACATCCCAACCAAATAATTGGACAACATTCTAAAATATAAGGAGTCAAGGGGCCAGTTGACATTTTGGTCTCACACATTTAATGATAATTTGTTTTATTAATGCAACAGAGTAATGGCACAATGTTGCCTTAAATAAAATGTTTTTTATATTGAGCCTGCACTTATGTTCTAACTTGAGGAAGCACAGTATTTCTATTTATATGATAAATACTGATACATACATTTTTAATATTTTATAACTGTAAATGACACTTATTGTACAGGTACTTGACACATACCTGTACTTATTTTACGTATATAATTATGCCTATTTACATAATAAAATAAGAAAAAGGTGTCTAACAGAGTCAAAATTGTCATTCTGGTTAACCAAGAATTTAACTGCTGCAATAAATGACCAGATTACTATTATCTCTTTGTAGTTGGCACTATGAATGATTTATCTAGCCGATGACACGTTTCATTTTATAAAAACCAATCAAATATTTCCATAATGCCGCAAAGTCTCACCAAAATACCCCATTTTCGCTGGGTGGACAGTGAGTTTATCGGGATATAATCCACTGGTATATTTCAATACCACCTAAAAACATAAAATAGATTACTGCATTTGTTTCCAATTTATCATAATTGACTCTAGGAAATCTCATGCCGAGATGTTGAAAGTGGGTATGCTTGGGGCTTGAATTTTTGTTTTATCATATAAAAAAAGAAATATATAAAGGCTTCTTACATATCTATACTTCGTAACTGTATGTCAGGATAATTCCATAGTTTGACGGACGATGGTATAATTGATATTGCAAAAATTTCAAACCCGTTTGCCACAGTAGCATAATAAGGACAATTTCTTAATAGGTAATTATTAGTTTCTAATACAGTATCAGGAAATAGACCAGACAAGATGGTAATTCTCCATGGCAATACTTATATACTAAAATTAACTATTGCATAATTATGTTTTCTATCTGATAATGAAACACAACCAATTTCTTTAAGTAATCTTTCAAATATAACGGATCTGGTTGTCTGGTTACAATTCTTGCAGCGCCATACTGTGTTTTGTCAAGAATCTCTTTTTCTTATTGCATGCAACTATCTATGGATGCATATTCTATAACAGGTCTTAAGTATGAAATGTTGAATGTTTTTCGTATATTTTGTATATACTTTAATTGACATTCTCATGGTTATCAGTTGTCAAAGCTATATTTTCTGCCTTAATTCAGGGTAAAATTATAAAAAACAAGAGGGCCTGGTTAATTTGAATAAACTTTGAAGAGGTCTACTAGGCAAGGCTACTTGCCCTATATTGCTCACCTTGGTACAAGTCCACTTGCCTGATGGATGATCACAGTGAATGAGTGAGTAGACAATGTTATATACCAAGTAGGTTTTCCTAAATACATCTTTGTAGAACAAATGACCCCCCCCCTTTCCCCCCCTCCCAGGGAAAGGCCAATTTTGACCCCAGGGTCATAATTTAAACAAACTTTGAAGACGTCTACTAGGCAATGCTACATGCCAAATATATAAGCTCTAGGCCTTGTGGTTTCACAGAAGAAGATTTTAATTTAAGCCTATGTAAAACTTAAAGTGACACCTTGGGCAAGGTCAATTTTGATCCCAGGGGCATAATTTGTACAATCTTGGTAGAGGTCCACTAACCAATGCTACATGCCAAATATCTAAGCTCTAGGCCTTGTGGTTTCAGAGGCGAAGATTTTTAAAGTTTTTCCTATATACTAGCCTATGTAAAACTAAGTGACCCCCATGCAGGGTCAATTTTGACCCGGGGGTCATAATTTGAACAATCTTGATAGAGGTCCACTAGCCAATGCTACTGGCCAAATATCTAAGCTCTAGGCATTGTGGTTTCAGAGAAGAATATTTTTAAAGTTTTTCCTATAATATTATAAGCCTATGTAAAACTAAGTGACCCCCTGTGCTGGGTCAATTTTGGCTGTTGGTAGAGGTCCACTAGCCACTGCTACATGCCAAATATATTAGCTCTAGGCCTTGTGTTTTAAAGTTTTTCCTTTTTGTTGCCATAGCAACCAGAGTTCTGCATGGAATACAATTCTTTGAACAACTTCGATAGAGCTTCATGCAAGGTACATCCTTGCAAAGTTTCATCAACATTTGCCCAGTGGAGATGTCGTTTGAAGGAAATGGTGGACGGACGGACGGACGCACAGACAGATGGACGGACGGACGGAATGCGATCCTAATAGTTCACTCTGGCACTTTGTGCTCACCTTGGTAAAAGTCCACTTGTCTGGTGGAAGATAACTAGACAATGTTATATACCAAATAGGTTTTCCTATATACGTCTTTGTAAAACAAATGACCGCCCCCTCCCAAGGCAAGGTCAATTTTGACCCCTGGGGCATAATTTGAATAAACTTTGAAGAGGTCTACTAGGCAATGCTACATGCCAAATATCTAAGCTCTAGGCCTTGATGTTTCAGAGAAGAAGATTTTTAAAGTTTTTCCTATATAAGCCTATGTAAAACTAAGTGACCCCCTGTGCGGGGTCAATTTTGATCCGGGGGTCATGATTTGTACAATCTTGGTAGAGGTCTACTAGCCAGTGCTACATGCCAAATATCTAAGCTCTTGGCCTTGTGGTTTCAGAGAAGATTTTAATTTTTTTTCCTATAACGGCCTATGCAAAACTAAGTGACCACCCTAGCGGGGTCAATTTTGATCTGGGGATCATAATTTGAACAATCTTGGTAGAGGTCTACTAGCCAATGCTACATGCCAAATATCTAAGCTCTTGGCCTTGTGGTTTCAGAGAAGATTTTTCTTATATAGGCCTATGCAAAACTAAGTGACCACCCTAGTGGGGTCACTTTTGACCCCAGGGTCATAATTTGAACAATCTTGGTAGAGGTCCACTAGACAATGCTACATGCCAAATATCTAAGCTCTAGGCTTTGTGCTGTCAGAGAAGAAGATTTTAAAAATATTTCCTATATAAAGCCTATGCAAAACTAAGTGACCACCCGTGTGGAGTCAATTTTGACTCAGGGGTCATAATTTGAACAATCCAAATCCATGCCAAATATCTAAGCTCTAGACCTTGTGGTTTCAGAGAAGAAGATTTTTTAAGTTTTTCCTATTTGTTGCCATAGCAACCAGAGTTCTGCATGGAATGGAATTCTTTGAACAACTTTGATAGAGCTTCATGCAAGGAACATCCCTGCAAAGTCTCATCAACATTGGCCCAGTGGTTTCAGAGGAGATGCTGTTTGAAGGAAATGGTGGACGGACGTACGACGGACGGAATGCGATCCTAATAGCTCACTCTGGCACTTAGTGCCAGGTGAGCTAAAAAGTTATTCTTTGACCTGTTAATAAATTGCACCCTTTCAAAGACAACTTTTACTGACTTTATCTTTTAATGACTTACAAATTCCTTAGCTGCTAGATTGGGTTTATCAATACTGTTCAAGGTGGATTACATTAATTGTTAAAGACATTTTAAAAGACTAGAGTCTATTAAGTCTACAATGTTAGACTTGGTTGTAAAAAGATGAGTTGCAAAAAGTGATCAAAGTAGTTCACTTAAAATCATTCATACACTTTCAATCAATAAGTAAGTTTATGATATATAAATACCTGATTCTGATCTTGCAACTTGTAAGCCAGGTGTAGTTTGCCCTTCAGGAACATGTCCTTCATTGTGCCCTGATAGCACCCCTATCACTTCTAATGGAAGTTGAACATCAACATGGACTTTCTCTGAACATTTCAAAGGGATGAACAGCTACAAATACAAAATAGTAGTACATGTACTGATAGACACTTTAAAACTTTGATCATATACAACTTTCAGGTAGTATCTGACCTAAGCTGTACTAACAGACACTTTAACATTTTGACTATTTACAGCTTTCAGGTAGTGTCTGACCTAAGCAAAAATATCAATTGTAAACATCAGGAAGTACTGATCTTTTTGTTACATTGTGAGTAAAGCTATAAATTACTGTAAAGGTCTTTTCAATTTACTGATCTATTTCTTTGGCAAAGAATATTTCAGTTTAGAGGCTGGGTGCTGCCCTAAAAACAACTAATAAATTACCATGAAACTGCTCAAAATCAACCAACATTTCTATAACATAGAGTCAACACTAAAATGAGCAAAGTCTGGAACTATATATTACCATGGCAAAGATACTATTGCTGTTTGAAACCTGTGAGTATACCATACGACCATTAATTTAGAGCAGTGATTTTAAAAGAAAAAATGACAGAATATAGATGGGTGAGAAAAATCCTCCTAAAGCTCATGTATGGTAGGCGTCAAGGTCCCTCTGGGATCTATTGTATTGACATAAACTCTCTCAGAATGTTTGCTCCAAATTAACCAATTTTCCCACTTCATAAATATTTACAAGAACATTTTTTTTTGTCAATCAACTTATTTCTTTCAATCAATCATGCTTTTCATAATCAAAGGTTGTTGCTGACATAAATTATATCCATAAATCAAATGAAAAATCAAATCAATACATGACACTTCAAAGTTTTGCATTTTCCAAGATCATTCTGACATATTTGTTTCAGAGGGTTGCACACAGCAAAAGCCAGACCAAAGCATATTCACAAATTAAATTCAAATATTGAATGCATCATTATGTTTTTACTTGTGATGGAGTGTAAATTAAGCAGTCTTCACTGCCTTTGGTTTGACTCCCTAAGGCTCTTTCATCATTGCAGCAGCAAAATTGTTTTGCCAGTTTATAATATTTGCTATAAAATGATTACTTGGCGAGTTTACTGATGCTATAGCAGCATAAAGATGCTATATGATTACTTCGTAAGCTCCGTCAGTCTAAAGATGCTAAAGGATGGCTTTGCCAGTCTATATAATTATGCTGTTTGACTGCTTTGACAGTCTGAGTATGTTACAGGATTGCTTTGTCTGACTATAGAATGATGCTGTCTATAATGCTGTTTGATTGCTTTGCCAGTCTAAATGTATGCTACAGGATTGCTTTGCCAGTCTATAGATGCTGTCTATATGGTGTTTGACTGCTATGACAGTCTGAGTATGCTACATGATTGTTTTGCCAGTCTGTGTATGCTACAGGATTTTTTTTGCCAGTCTTTGTATGCTACAGGATTGCTTTGCCAGTCTTTGTATGCTACAGGATTGCTTTGCCAGTCTGTGTATGCTACATGATTGCTTTGCCAGTCTTTGTATGCTACAGGATTGCTTTGATAGTCTGTGTATGCTACAGGATTGCTTTCCCAGTCTGTGTATGCTACAGGATTGCTTTGATAGTCTTTTTATGCTACAGGATTGCTTTCCCAGTCTGTGTACGCTACATGATTGCTTTGCCAGTCTTTGTATGCTACAGGATTGCTTTGATAGTCTGTGTATGCTACAGGATTGCTTTGCCGGTCTGTGTATGCTACAGGATTGCTTTGCCAGTCTGTGTATGCTACAGGATTGCTTTGATAGTCTGTGTATGCTACAGGATTGCTTTGCCGGTCTGTGTATGCTACAGGATTGCTTTGCCAGTCTGTGTATGCTACAGGATTGCTTTGCCAGTCTGTGTATGCTACAGGATTGCTTTGATAGTCTGTGTATGCTACAGGATTGCTTTGCCAGTCTGTGTATGCTACAGGATTGCTTTGCCAGTCTGTGTATGCTACAGGATTGCTTTGCCAGTCTGTGTATGCTACAGGATTGCTTTGCCAGTCTGTGTATGCTACAGGATTGCTTTGTCCGACTATAGATGCTGTCTATATGCTGTTCGATTGCTTTGTCAGTCTGTGGATGCTGTAGAATTGATTTGTAAGTCTGTGGATGACTCTCTCTCTTCAAGGTTGTTCCATCTACAGAGCATCATACATGTTGTAAGATACTTATTTTGCAATCAACAGTAAGCTAGAGATATCACTAAATGTGATTAATACCCCCGAAAGACTGCTTTATAAACTGAGGAATTTGGTAGTGACAGAATACCCTGCAAAAAAAAACTTAAATAGAGATATTGTTTTTGGCAATAACTGTAATTAGTCAGGATAGAGTAATGGTTCTTGTACACTGCACTTCCTCTCATTGTGCTGGACCATTGTATGAAGTTGTATTGCATTCCAACTAGTAGTTTTCAAGTTATGCTCTGCGACAAAGATAAGTAAAAATGGGCAATAACTCTGTAAATACTCAAGTCAGAGTTATGGTTCTTGTAAACGCCTCCTCTCTTGAGCTAACCTTGTATGAAGTTGTATTGAATTCCAACTGGTAGTTTTCTAGTAACACTCCAGACAAGGAAAAGTAACAAAGGGTAATAACTCTGTAACGAGTCAAAGAAAAGTTATGGTTCCTTTGCACTGCACTTCCTCTCAATGTACTTGACCATTGTATGAAGTTGTATTGAATTCCAACCAGTAGTTTTCAAGTGATGCTCCGGACAAGGAAAAGTAACAAAGGGCAATAACTCTGTAATTACTCAAGATAGAGTTATGGTTCTTGTACACTGCACTTCTTCTCATTGTGCTAGACCATTTTATGAAGTTGTATTGAATTCCAATTAGTAGTTTTCAAGTTATGCTCTGGTCAAGGAAAAGTAACAAAGGGCAATTACTCTGTAATGAGTCAAGAAAGAGTTATGGTTCCTGTGCACTGCACTTCCTCTCAATGTACTTGACCATTGTATGAAGTTGTATTGAATTCCAACCAGTAGTTTTCAAGTTATGCTCCGGACAAGGAAATGTAACAAAGGGCAATAACTCTGTAATTAATATAGATAGAATTATGGTTCTTGTGCACTGCACTTCCTTTTATTGTGCTTGATCATTGTGTGAAGTTGTATTGAATTCCAACCAGTAGTTTTCAAGTTATGCTCCGGACAAGGAAAAGTAACAAAGGGCAATAACTCTGTAATGAGTCAAATTGGAGTTATGGTTCTTGTGCACTGCACTTCCTCTCAATGTGCTTGACCATTGTTTGAAGTTGTATTGAATTCCAACTAGTAGTTTTCAAGTTGTGCTCCGGACAAGGAAAATGCAACAGACCGCCTGACCGACCGACCGACCGCCCGACCGACCGACCGACCAACCAACCACCGGGTGACTCCTATATACCCCCCCAAACTTCGTTTCGAGGTATTATAAACTAGACTTATCACTAAATGTGATTAATACCCCCGAAAGACTGCTTTATAAACTGAGGAAGTTCGTAGTAACAGAATACCTTGCAAAAAAAAACTTAAAAAGAAATATGTATTGTAAATAAATAATAAATTTTTAAGATAGAGTTATGGTTCTTGTACAGTGCACTTCCTCTCATTGTGCTTGACCATTGTATGAAGTTGTATTGAATTCCTGGACCAGTAGTTTTCAAGTTATGCTCTGGACAAGGAAAAGTAACAAAGGGCAATAACTCTGTAATTAGCCAATTGGAGTTATGGTTCTTGTGCACTGCACTTCCTCTCAATGCACTTGACCATTGTATGAAGTTGTATTGAATTCCAACCAGTAGTTTCCAAGTTATGCTTTGGACTTCCTTTCAATGTACTTGACCATTGTATGAAATTGTATTGAATTCCAACCAGTAGTTTTCAAGTAATGCTCCCGACAAGGAAAAGTAACAAAGGACAATAACTTTGTAATGAGTCAAGATAGAGTTATAGTTTCTATGCACTGCACTTCCTTTCAATGTACTTGACCATTGTATGAAGTTGTATTGAATTCCAACTGGTAGTTTTCAAGTTATGCTCCAGACAAGGAAAAGTAACAAAGGGCAATAACTCTGTAATTAGTCAAATTGGAGTTATGGTTCTTGTGCACTGCACTTCCTCTAAATGTACTTGACCACTGTGTATGAAGTTGATTTGAATTCCAACCAGCAGTTTTGGGCCTGGGGACTGAAAGTCCCCTAGGCCTAAGTTAGCATACCACATTTCAAACACTGCAGACAATTTAACTGTGCTATGTGCGAATAACAACTGTAAACATGCGCTTTGAGAAAGTAGTGCAAGACAGACCAGATCAATCTTCTGTTTGAATGTTGCATATGATAAGAACATATTAAAAATTAAAAGAGTACATACAACTTCAAACGCTGGCAGAAAGGTGTATAGCTTACGGGCTGCATTACACATTTTTTTCTGTTTAAGAAATTAATGCGCTGTTAGCAGATTATTGAAGATAATCATATGCATATTGCAGAAAAGTATGGATATTTATGGAAATTTACTGAAACGTACGGAGCTTGATATAAGAGTCTGTAGTTTGATTTTCAAATTTCCAATGTTATTTCATTGACAACTTTGTTATTTACGAACGATTACATATATATTTACCTAAAAATAAATTTCTCTAAAAAAAGATATAATTTACGTACATTCCCGAGAAGGAACTCACGTGATCAAAATCACCCGCCATTTATCGAGGACGCTGCATGTCAAGGCCCAGTGAACGGTTTCACCGATTACAACTACAAGGTAACCCAGAATCATTTTTGGTTTTCTCTGTTATACACATTGTATGCAGTACTGTACAGTAGAAACTCACTAAACCGGAACTCCACTAAACCGGAATCCTCGGGATACCGGACATTTTTCAGAGTCCCGCTTTTTCCCCTTCTATTTTCAATGTAAAAAAATCCCCACAAAACCGGAACCCCGGAATTCCGGATACCGGACAAAAAATCGAGAAAATTTGTTACTTGTCAACGTTATTTTACCTCACATAACGGAACATATATTTGTTCAAATACGTCAAAATGATTTTGTGTATTAGGAATTCGCGAATCGCATGTCACTTTGTTTTGACAGCTGGTGCGTCGTTAAATATTGCACCTGTGATGTTGCGTTTGATGTCGGGGAGATAACTCGATAATCGATAATTGTTTTATCTCAAGATTTCTATGATTGAATCAAATTAGAGCGGTGCGTTAATTAAATTATCAGACATACTATCAAGCATTTAATCACAGATAATCAGATAATTTGTTTGTTTGTTACTCAAATCAAGAACTTTGATTGGTGATGAAGTGGCCATTTTCGCGAGTTGTTTTATTTTAAGACTTGAAAAAAAGATTAAAAAACGCAGAAATGTTTAATTATGTTTATCACTTTTGCATAATTTTTTTATGCTTTAATCAATAAATGTTATCTTTATGTGTTTTCATTTTATTCCAGTTTTTAACTTCCCTTTAAAGGTTAACTCAGTTAATATTTGAGTAAACTTACTCCGTACATCAAATCCTCACTAAACCGGAATCCTCACTAAACCGGAAATTTTGCCCAGTCCAGACCTTGTCCGGTTAAGTGAGTTTCTACTGTATTTATATTTCATTGCTGGTACTGCTTTGTTTATTTCTGTTTCAAGGTCTTGTCCTTGGTACACAATAATTTTCAATCCACATCATCAGATCATATCACTTGAAGTTGTACAAAGGGCAGATCGAATTATTTTTATTGGCTTTAACAATTTATAATGTTGACTATGTGATTATTTTTCATTTAACGTACGTTTTATAATAAAACAAACTTCCTTGCCACCCATATATTTGTGAATCATTCATTCTGTATCATATATTGAATTTTGTCCTCTGCACATTTCGACCCGCGCTTTAGGTAAGGTTCAGCGCAAAACACGTAGGTCAAAAGTTGTTTTTCGGGGAGTTAACCTATAGCCCCCAGGCTTTCAGCGCTCACAGCGCTTTGATTAAGTTATGCTCCGGACATGGAAAAGTAACAAAGGGCAATAACTCTGTAAATAGTCAAATTGGAGTTATGGTTCTTGTGCACTGCACTTCCTCTAAATGTACTTGACCATTGTATGAAGTTGTATTGAATTCCAACAAGTAGTTTTCAAGTTATGCTCCGGACAAGGAAAATGCGACAGACTGATCGACTGACCGCTGGACTAACCACCGGGCGACTCCTATATACCCCCCCGAAACTTTGTTTTGGGGGTATAATTAGTAGAAATCATGTGATTAAGTGAAACCAGTTTTGTTGCTTGGTACGGGCAGAATATCTTTGTTATCTAACAAGTATAATTGAAGAGTTCCCTATAATCCCTGTCAACTGACTCAGAAAAAAATATCTGCCAGCCATATATAATCAAATCATTCAATATCCGATACTAAAACCATCTAAATGATTAAAATTATGTAAATTCAGATGCAAATACTAGCAATTTGCTTAAAAATTAGCCCATTTCTTGAAGTAATGTTTGCTACCAGTGTATAAAAACAAATATAAAAACCAACTGCAGAGGCGTGGAAATATCTGTTACAAATTTTTGGTTCAGGACTTCGATTGTTGTGTCAACACAAATATTAGAATGTTTCCATTAGGCATCTTATTCAATCTTTAGCAAGGAAACTTTGAAATTTACTTGATTTATCTATTCAGAGTCATGATCTAAGGCAACAAATTCTGAATGAATAAACAAACTGTGAACAGATTCAATTGTTCATGTTTCATTCACATTAGTTAAGCCAATAAAGAAATTATTGGATCTCTGTGGAATTAGGAAAACAGAACAGAACAGATAATTTATTTTAAGCATCACACCTCATACTCGC
The DNA here is from genome assembly GCA_022818135.1 of Saxidomus purpurata. Taxonomy (NCBI): domain Eukaryota; kingdom Metazoa; phylum Mollusca; class Bivalvia; order Venerida; family Veneridae; genus Saxidomus; species Saxidomus purpurata. The sequence continues at coordinate 7,524 of JAFMSR010001399.1, read as the reverse complement.
AAGCGAAATAATTCAGCATATTTATAACAGTTCTATATAAATCTGGTTTCTAAATTTTTCATTGTTTAACAGACTACAAAATTGATAACTTGGGGATGGGGTGGGGCAGGGCTCTTTCTCTGGTAAGTCACTGGTGGTGTCTGTGAGAGCCATTAATATAAGCTTGCATAAAGCTGAAACCAAACAGTTACTAAGAATAAGCATGTTTATTAAATAACTATTGTTTATTGGCTCTAATATTTGTTAACTACCGAACGTAATGAAATAGGAGGAGCTATCATAAAATTGAAAGACAGGGCCAATAACAAACAAGAGGGCCAAGATGGCCCTATATCGCTCACCTTGATACAAGAGTCCACTTGCCTGGTGGAAGATCACTATACAATGTTATATACCAAATAGGTTTCCCTATTATACGTCTTTGTAAAACAAGTGACCACCCCTCCCCCCACCCCGAGGTCAATTTTGACCCCAGGAGCATAATTTGAACAAACTTTGAAGAGGTCTACTAGGCAATGCTACATGCCAAATATCTAAGCTCTAGGCCTTGTGGTTTCAGAGAAGAAGATTTTTAAAGTTTTCCCTATATAAGCCTATGCAAAACTAAGTGACCACCTCTGGCACTTGTATTGGCCCTCTCCCTCCTGGCTCAGGCCAATATGAATGCCCTTGGACAAATAATAGGGCCAATATCAAATCACTCATTAAATAACATATAGTATATTTAAACAAGTTTGTGTAAATCATTGTTCTTCTCCTTTACTGATGATAATCTTTCCTCCTTGATCATTTTGTTAAGACATAAAAGAAAGACACCAACAACTTGTGTACAATATATCTTTTGCTTTTAAATTACACATGAAACCAATGTTAGTTTCTCATTTTCTTCCTCTAATATGACAAACAATGTGACTCTAATTCACTATTAATTAAATCTTACAAATGTTCCTCCTTTGAATCCCAGTTGATCAATTTTCTAACTTTTAACTTCATCAAATTAAATTATGAACATCGCATGTGTAGTAATACATCAATTTTCAGCTAAATTGTGGTTTCTGAATAAATGTAGTAGTTTTTAACATTGTTAGTAAGCATTTAATTTCATTGTTATATATTAAAGATTGATGTTTTCCTCAAACTTCATTTCTTGTTCATTTTATCTTTATTTTTAATTACATAACCTGTACTTGGGAGTATTTTTACATGGGTGACAAAATTGTCAGGGAACCCCAGGCTCTTTAAACATTGTGTACATGTACCCTCATATAGCAAACCTCAGGATTCATTTCACTATATCCAAACTTTGATGTATATAATAGATAAAGCAAAATTATCCAGGATACAACATTATCACCTTATAATTATCATAATTTTTATATTTTCAGTACCAATGAGATATTTTCTTCACATTACATTGTATAATATTTTGTAAAATAAACCAAAATAAAAACAGAGCATTTTTATTATTTAACAAAACAGACTGGCCATACAGTGTATTGTGTTGTTAAATTTGAATGCCCAAGGTGAAATTCTTCATGAACAACAGTGAAAACAATTAAACATTCATGCAATTACTTATCTAGAACAATCACTAAATTGGTAATTGTTCAAATCCAATTTAAATTTATTGAATCTGCTACATTAAATTTAACTTCTGTATAATATATTAATGAAAATTTTACTGCATTATACCGAAGTTTTCCTTGTGTTGGACTGGACCCCGGGTATAAGTGAGCACCACTATATAATATCAGGTTGGTTACTTAATAACAAACCAACATACAAACCAACCAGTTGTGAAAATAGACTCACTGTATTGCCAGGCGTTAAAAATTAGTCCTGTACTAGTTAGAATGGGTATGTTACAGGATTGAAAAAACAACCCATAATTACAAGCATTATTACATTCGTTAGCTTTACGTCCTCAGCACAGTGTTGACCATGAAGCTAGGGGAGCTGAGTTTTAACTGTCACAGGTCACCCTTTTGTGTCACAGCGTTTAATAATTTTGTCCAATTGCATGACAAATTTAACACAGCAAATACAATAATTACACTGCTAAATTACATGATGATAATTATGAAATAGAAATAGTCCAGGGGCTGGTAGGGTTTTATTGCAACGGAAAGCACCAAATGCACTAATACTGGTTCCTGGTAGGAAATTTTATGGGGATTCTGAAAAGTGATTTCTTAAGGGTCGTAAACTGACCAATGTTGTCTAAAAATAGCTTTGAACAATGCTACCATGGCAACAGCTGTTGTATTTGAAAACAAGGGGGTCATGCGAATCAAATGTATATAAAACAAGTTTTAATCACTGTTAACATGTAAGACTTACTTATTTATAACACTAAATGATTAGGTTCAATTTTAGTTGTTGATATTTGCGAATTGGTCAAGGCCCCAGTCTAACCCAGAGGTCAAAGGTCACGAGAACCCAAATTTCAGTGTAATTTTCACAATTTCCACGACATTTTCCCTTTAAATTACGTTAAAAAAGATTAAAATTGTACCAAAATGCTCCTTGTTAATATACCGTTATATTTTCATTATAGTCTGACAGTATAATAACAATCGGATATCACGTTGCCCTAGCAACCATAGATAAAGAAAGACATTCTAATTTTTACACAATCATTTAAAAACAGTGTAATCTAAGCGACAATGTACAGAAGGTATCTTTGTTAGATAAAAATTATCGAACAATGAAAACGTTTTTCATAACCTTTCAAGAGTTTACTAATAATTATTTCATAAATTATGTTACCATGGCAACCATGAAAGTTACCATAGCAACCATCATAAAATTCTTGTTTGTGTAATACATTGCAACGTTTAGATACATCTATATACCATGGAAAATCTTTTATGCTATATGGATTAAGCACTCTAGCTAATTACCCTATTATGTATGAATTAAAATAGTTAGATACTAAGTGTGTGTTAAAATTGATTCTGTTTTAAATCTATGCTATGCATATTAAAGGTTCATCCAAATACACATTGTGAAAATGTTTTGTTAATACTGCCCAAATAATTCACAGCACATATGCATACTTGAATGTGTATATATTAAGTCTTCTTATTTACAATACTATCTTTCACAAAAAATGTTGTTTAGTAATTATCTTCAATTTTTTGTTACCATGGTTACAAACATTCAACAAGTATATAAATGCTTAATTAATATGCTCAACCTTTATATTTTTGACATTTAGATAACAAGAGTGCAAGAAGTAGAATGGACTTTATATCGATTATATTAAACTCAATGAGTACATTCATTTAATAACACTTGTCTAAATGATATCAAAAATAAAAATGCACACATTAAGAAAGTTAAGTGAACAATTTTTATTGTACAACAGCTTCGGTCAAAGGGGTAATGTAAGTGAAGTAGTTGATAATTCTTTGCACACACATTATGAAATGAATGAAAACCGCCTACAAAAGTAAGATAAAGAAAGGGTTAATATCACTCTTCAATGTGAAGCTAAAAATACAATTAATAGTAATCAGTAGCTTAAAATATATTCAACCGATTGCTGAGTTTAGCGTGAATGGTTTCATCCATTGCCTATACATGCAATTACTAACCATTACACCAGTTTATGTTGCGTCTTGATGCCATGCATCAACATTTGACTTGTCTTATCTGCTACTTTTTCTTTTTAACAAGAAATTTAAGTGTTGGTATCATCAATTATAGTCATTGCTTAAGAGGAGAGAAACAACAATTGGGACTTGGCAATACCTTATCAAATTAAGACACTGTACTAAGGTCCGCTGTGATACTTTTGTATCACAATTTTCTTGTTCATATTCATTATTCCATGTGGAATATCTTAAAAGAATTGATCTTATAATTATGGACAGGTTATATTCTTATAATTGAACATCTCCTAACGTTGTGTGAAAAATACGTCAAATTTTAAGTAATTTTATACTTATATACCTCTAGTAATCTTGCCTACAGTCAATGTATTCTACACATTTTTTAAGTGTTTCTGTACTAAGGTACGTACATTTTAGTAAAGGAATTAAGATAATACTCACGAAACAATTTTGCAAGTAAATTATTACCCGTAATTCTCATATATTCATGATTTATTTATTAAATCTTAAATTTGTTTCATATTGCATTGGTGGTGTCTGCATTGACATCTTGAGTCACTGGTTTAATTCAGTTCACATGTTTTGTTTAAATTTATCACCGTTAAGTCAAGCTGTAGAAATCTTTGGACAGATTTAATTTTTTGCAAGGAGCACTTACGAAAGTTTAGTGTTTATTAAAATATCCAGTATTACTTTATGTGAAGGGAGTTAAGATTTAGTGAAAGCGTTTTGATTTGGACCAAAGCTAACTTGATTACTTTTTATACATTTAATCTCAGATTTTGTTTTAAGCAGCACAAAGAAATTGGATCACATAGCTTTTTTTTAAAAGTAAATTGTTTCCCTGGTAAATTTTTACCAATATGTGGATGCTATTTTATGTTTGGAGGGCAAAGGATGACAAAGACAAAAGTGTGGACAGTCTTATTATAAAATTTAAGTTGAAATAGTTAGTAACTAACTCTACCACATAGGCACCAAAAGGATTTTGCTTTTAATTCAAGGGGCTGTTTTGTTCTAACAAGACAGGTCAGATATATTTTTTTCTGGGAGTAAGTTATGCATCAAACTGTACAATATTAATTTTGATCTTTTCCAAAAGTGCTTTTATGAGCTCCATATGAAATTTATATGATGTTGTTCAGAAAAAAAACATTCCATGCAGGAAAGGGAAAACTTAAAAAATCTCTGGTCAAAACTTCCAAGACCCAGAGCTTAGATATTAGATAAAAATGTGTCAAAAGTTTTATCTTCGCCACTAGGTTGGCTGTACATTTACACATCATTGTGCAAACTCCCTGCAGCGATTACTTCCCCTTACAGTATACAGTAAATTCACTGCCATCAGAAACAGTTTTAAGGTAACTTGTCCAAAACAAAATGGCCACCAGTAAATAAATGATGCTATTACTAAAATGTAGTCTGGTGGTCTTTTGACATAATACACAAACGATTACTGTTATATAAGCTTTTTAAGAACCTGTATTGGTGTGTTTTGTTGCAAATATTGTTAAAACATGTCATTTCAGTTCTTGGGTTACTTACATGAAAAATATCCAATTTTTGTGCAAGTTTCCTGACAAAGTCAAATGATGAAATTATTCAAACTGGCACTTATTTACTAGTTCAATGTCTCCTCCAGATGCTCGACCATAGAAATAGTTGAACAGTTCTTTCAATCTTACACATCAACAGTTGATAACACATCACTAAATTTTGAAGTCCACGTGCTTGAGTCATGGTTTAAGGTAGAGCACTATCATCTTTAGTGGGTGGGGTACATGGTCATTTTCAATTTTTATTTTTTCTGTGTTTCTTTTGGTCGGGATGTCATGATATTGAAGTATACTGACACTAATAATTCATGTAAAGAGAACTATAAATCAGTGAATTATTATAAAGAACGAATACATTTTGAAACATATTCTTGCTAGTTGACAAAAAAAGGACTCAGAGTCAGGCGCCAAGCTAGAGCAAAATTTTAGGGAGAAGTCACTTCTCCCTGAGCTGAAAATAGGGAGAAGTTTGGAGTCTACAAGGAGAAGTTAGGAAGTAGCAAGATTTTTGTTGTTCGTTTGTTTCAAAGCAAAGTACATCTTAAAAAACTAAATGGTTGTGTGATAAATCAGGAGATTGGCCATTATTGTGAGACTTTATCCAGACACAAGAGATGTTAAGAGACTGATTTTCAAGCATTTTAATTGCTTGAACAAAACATTTTTAACATACACATAACTGGAAAGTAATAACATGCAGTTACACCCCCATCCCCCCCTCCACCGTCATTACAATCAAAGATATATTAAGCTATTGTTTTAGGTCTTTGTTCCAATAAATGGTCAAGTTTGATGGTGATATCAATTGCCAACAAACAACATATTTATAAGGTGTACACTCTTTGTAAGTTAGATGACAACAATATCTGCCGGTAGTCAGCATGGTATGAAAAAACGTATACCAAAACAAAACTTAAAATTCTTTCTATTGATCAGGTCGGCATGACGTCACTTCCGTAGTTACCAATTATCCGCCATATTGCCGAGGTGAAAACAAGCACCTGGTAACCGCATAGTTCAAATAGGGAGTAAGCTTTAAGATCGTCTTATTTTTCAGCCCAGGCAAAATTTAAACCTTAAACAAACCATTTCATATATATTTTTACTTATTTCAATGTCTTAGCGATGTTTGTCAGATTCTTCTTTTAAAAATTCTTGAAAATGATTGTTTAATGACGTTCGGTGAAATATCATGCACAAGAAGAAAAGACGGAAAATGTATTTTTAATTTGGCCTATGTAAAATGATCTATATATTTTAATTATTTTCTTTAAGTTTCTTATATTAAGATAAATAATTTAATTGTTACAAACTTGTCCTAATTTGATATAGATTTCCAAAGTGCACAACTTTTCTTGATAGGTCTAACTAAAATCAGGTCGAAGCACATCATTAGGTATATACGAGAATGTTATGTTGAAAATTTTGTCACAAAAATGTATTTTATAACAGGACCGTATGATATTATTAAATACACAGATATGTTTTTTAGATCTAGTCTTTATAAAGGTCTGGCATTTATATTCAAAATAATTTTAAAAAATCACGTAATTAAAGTAAAGGCCCTAAATTGAATTAATGTGAAACAGATACATATACTAAAAAAGTCACTTACATGTTGCGGAACACTTATAGCTTATCCTTAAAATCAATTCAATAAAATCAAACAGCACAAACAATTTCTCATTTTACAACGTTGCCATGGTTAATTGATGGAATTTATGTGGATCTAGCCCAAGGCATAAGTCACAACAAAGGATGCGATATGATTTGTTGTTAATTGGCGACCCCTGCCAGTAATCTAACTTGTCACACATCATTGCATAATTGCATTTGATAATTACATAACAATTTGCAGAGTGTCCAATCTAAATTACGCAACTTTTTTTATTGTGAACGATCGATCTAACATATGAATGTATTTATCATGTGACAATAACGAACCATATATTTAATGAATGATAGACCTATATACGTTTATACACATACGTTATTTGACACTTACCTTCGAGTTACATTTAAAATGTATGATCATTGCAAGTCTGCATTTAAATATTATTTAATCATCTTACGTAGATCTATATAAAACTTGGTAAAAAATAATAAGTTTCAAGCAATCTTACAAATATTCGGAAAATAATTATTTTTGGCTGTTGATGACAAAGTTTATGTACTCCGATGAAATGTTTTTCTATAAGTGAAATTAGACACGTACATGTATTTAGGTATATATCGTGATTTCAATTATAATGAATTTTGAACAGATTTACGTCAACATTTTGTTTACAACTAATATTATCGAGAAAACTATTTTGATTTACGATCCTAAAGTAGATCGCTCTAATACTAGA
>JAFMSR010001398.1:0-28661 GCA_022818135.1 Saxidomus purpurata | reverse complement strand
CATTGTTATTAATGTCACTGTCGTACTCTAGTTCTGTAGTAACCAAAACTGTATGTACCGCAGTACTAAATAGTATTCTATTAAATTGCTAAAGCACTGCATTTCTGCATTGTCCAAATCAATTCAAAATCTCTCGATGCATTAAAAAGTTACAACCTGAAAAAATTGAAAAAAAGTTCTCATGCGTCCATTTGTTATCAAAGTGCGACCTTGATATTTGAGCTTGCATTCACCATGCTTGATTACAATTATATATATAAATTACTAAGGTTATTTCGCATGCTATATTCTTCATCACCAGCTACTGTTCTAGAGTTTCAATGACTTCTCTTATAAGAACAAAAATTCACAGCTAGCGTAGCATTATCACTTCAGCTGCAACTTGGGATTGTATCCAATATGGATGTTGTCTGGCCAAATGATGTTTCTTGTGAGCTATCAATTTGCTGATTTTACTGTTGTTCTTTCCTTATCTTCATCTTCAAAAATCAATGTACATGAATTCCAAATATGAGTAAACTCAGCGAAGTTCTTCTTTAATGTTAACTGCATGTTGTCAATACATCAAGTGTTCCATTGTCTCACCTCAATTATCAATTCTTTTCATTTGATGCTTTTGTTTTCCTGTTTTGTTTATTCCGTTGAAACTGAAAAATCTACTTTTATGCATATGATGTCAAGTCTCATCACCAAGGTAATATGACGAATAAAAAAAGAACTTCATCTTCTAAACTGATACAGCCATCTGGATCACCACAGAATCCTTCAATTAACAATTGCAATGATAGACTGTTTTCTGTTGTTTTCATATCTTGGTCTATTGAACTTCCCTCAGCACTGCATGTACATGACGCTTTTTTTCTACAATAAATTAAGAAGAAAAATTATCAATTGCATTTTGTTTTAAGTCTTACAACTAATAACTGATACACATACTGAAAATTTACTGACTGAATAGTTAACAGTGCAGGTTATGATCAGACTACATGATTTTGATCTGCACAAGAGGCAAAAGTGTAAGCAAATTGCTAAAAACTAAACTTAAAAGATGCCCACGTGCAACATGTCATCCCTGCCAGCTGTCAAAAGGACTAACTCCTTACCAAATAGAGATAGGTCAAAATTCACCAAAATATTGGATGTAACATGCATGTTGTACCACATAAAGGTAGTCTTGATTTTTCTCTACGGCGAGTAATAAAAATGTTACAATATAAGCTATTTATAGTAAAACAAAGGGAAGAAATTCTAAAAACAAAGGAAGCTCATGGTGGTGAACATTTGTGCAAGGTAATATCAAAATCCCTCCATACATGAAGAGGAAATGCTGTGGACAAAGATATTCTTGAATTTGACCTTTAACCTCTAAGTGTGACCTTGACCTTAGACCTAGGGACCTGGTTCTTGCACATGTCACTAAGTCTCATGGTGGTGAACATTTGTGCCAAGTAACATCAAAATCCTTTCATGCATAAAGAAGAAATGCTCCGAACAGTCATTCTTGAGTTTGACATTTAACCTCTAAGTGTGACCTTGACCTTAGACATGGGTACCTGGTTCTTGCACATGACAATCCGTCTCTTGATGGTGAACATTTGTGAAAATTAACATCAAAATCCTTTCATGCATGAAGAAGAAATGCCCCGGACAGTCATTCTTGAGTTTGACCTTTAACCTCCAAGTGTGACCTTGACTTTAGACTTAGGGACCTGGTTCTTGCGCATGACAGTACGTCTCATGATGTTGAACATTTGTGCCAAGTAATTTAATAATCCTTTGATCCATGGATAAGTTACAGCCGAGTCAAACTAAATTCAGACAGACGCAAGCTCGCTCACAAGGACACACGCATGCACATGTATACACCGAACCATTATTTGGACACCTATATTGAGCTTTCGTAAGCTGCTTGGCAAAAATGGTTATGATGTTTAACAAATATGTTGACCCAGGAATCAAAATGTACAGGATTTACAGTAGATTGTCTATGTAGTGTATTAGGATTTGTTTAATGCAAAGTAATTTATCAAACTTGTAATGTTTGCTAAATATAAAATATTTCTAAGCTAAAATGAATTAGTATGAACTAATGACTTTTCGAGCTGAAGGTTGATTCTGGCTGCCTGGCCATCATTTTGAAGTAAAATCTTTTATTTTGTGTGATTTATTGTTAAATGTCTTAATATTATTAAACTCCCTAAATGACAGATGTAATATCACAGATCTATAAACCTTGAGCAGCATTTTATAGATTCAAATCAAACTCTGTGTTTAAACTTTGTGTACTTAGTGAAATCCTAGACATTTCTAATTCTTTGAGACTCTTAAACATATCTGGACTTAAATTGCCTGAATGATTGAACTGTTATTTAAATAAAAAAGATTGTCATATTTTACATAGTGTTTAACTTGGAACTCATTAAAAAGACTTTACTACTTGATATCTGATATTTACTCAAAATTTCCCATAGAACAACACTTCTTCAGTTTAGTTTTTAAACTTCCAAAAATGATTTTCAATCAGAAACTTCCAATTTGAAAAATAATTCTACAATTCCAACTATGGTTCAATCAACTGATTATGAAATACAGCTGTTAAATGCATTTCAATAAAACTGAACAAATGGTGCGAATATAAAATAAAGCGTCCTGCTGACCAGTAGTTCTTCAGTATAGCCTGAATTTTGACCTTGAATATTGAATAACTATAAGTATAAACTAAACTAATTACAGTAAGATCTCAGTAAAACCATGGTTCAGTGCTCAAAATTGAGACTATAGTGTACTTTATGGCCCCTCTGACATATCTATGTTATGTAATCTTACATAACATACTGATAAGGGAGAAATTGAAGCAAAGGTTTAAGTACTGCCTAAGGCAATAAAACAACTTGAATAGGCTGTGGATTAATGAGGGACCAGCTTCATTTCTTAAAACAAGAGAATAAGATTAATTGTTCCAATGAATAAAGTACAGACCACTTTTTTCTACTAGTTTTTTAATGAAAATGACAGCTATCAGAACTGCAGCATTTTGTTGAAAATCTCAAGTTCTTTAATAATACCAGACATTAATTTCTGCCTTTCTGATTCAAATGCAGAAAATGATAAATATATTTCACTTTTAAAATTGTGATCTTTTTCAACAGTGCACACTATTTATTGGCAAATAAATATTGTTTAATAATCAACATACCATCAAGTCCAAAATGTACAGGGTGACTGCATGTATATTGAATTTAGGGGTTTAAAAGCTGTGGACAACACACAAAGTTAAGGAAACCTAAAGCAATATGCAATAAGACCATCACTTAAATAAAGACGTTTCAGAAAATATCAAGTATATTATTGGTCATGTTGGTACATTAACCTAATACCACTGGCACTGGACACTAAATCAATAGAGAAGTAAAGGACATACACTGGTAACTTTGTTTATAACAAACTCATTGGTACCATATCATTATCCGGAGTTTGTCAAAATCACATGGTTATTTCATTGTCGATATATACCAACAAAAATGCTTTAAATTTGCATTTGTGCATATAAATGTTAAATACTGCAATGTACAGCTGTTTCTCTTCCTCAGTAACCAACACGCCAGTTTGAGCCCCCAGAAAGAAATACCTGGCAGTGACGGTCAATTTTTTATAGGCTTTTTTGTCATGTAAGTACAGTACCGCCTGCGTTTAACTTCCGCGTTTTCGGGAAAATAACCGTTTTTCGTTCGTTTACCATGCGGTAATCGTTTTCCGTGTAACCGTTAAACGAGAATTCCCTTCTGCGCATGCGTACCGTGAAACGTGAATTTACATTTGCGCATGCGCCGCGTGAAACGAGAAAAACGACATTACGCATGCGCATATATATTTTCCTCGCCATTTTAGGGTATAATCAGTAAAGCTTTCACCATTCTTTTACACTATTCTAAAGGCTTTACCGTCCAATAAATTCGGTCGAAATAGTGACCATCGTTTCGGAAATGATCTAACTAAGACAATGAATGGTCACACTATTGTACATTTGATTTAATAAAAAAATGTTTAAATTTCCAAATTTCGGAAATGTTTAATTTTTAAGTCAGTTTACACTTCATATCTACATTTTTGGTTTTATACACTTGAAGTATCATCAAAATCTTAAATACATTAAAATGTTACAATTAAATAGATACTATCATGACCAGTTACGCTAGGCCTAAGAAAAGGAGTTGAGGAGCTGTACTGGTGATGGGCGGAAATTATTCATTATGATTATGATTTAATAAAGAATGATAAAAACTAAAGTATAAACAATAATATTGTGTCACACTTAGCTAAATAACTTCAGCCAGTAATCACTTTATTGCCTCATGCATTAGTCACTTACTCACTTAGCTTTAGATGTAACTCACTGCAAATATTCCCTGTAACAAGGGATCCAGTATATAACATTCCTGATTTAACTGATAATCTACAAACATTTGAATGCCAAATAAATTTGAAATTAAGTGAATGACCAGAATCATGCAAAGTATTTCTGCAATAAACCGTTACCTCTCATGGGTATCAATGGGCCTAAAAGTAACGTATAGCAAGTTGCTTATAGTTCTAAATTATTCTTCACTTTAATTAAGAAATAATAAATATCTCCCTGTATTTTATCGTTGAATAAAATATTGTCAGGACTAAGTCACTTTGGTTGCGTAGTATGTTTCGCATCCAAACGACTTTCTTTGAAAACTATCCCAAACTTTATTTAATGCGTAGTATAACTTCGTTGTATCCATGAAACGCGAAATACGACTGGACGCACTTGTTTACATATGTCACGTCATTTACCGCACATTGTCCTTTGAAAACCGTGCTGAATTTTTATCGTTATTTAAAATTTGGCTTTTCCCTATTTGTTTATATAGGAAAAGCAGCCGCTTGTGTTAGAATGTAATTTTGGAAATAAATAAAAAGTGATAAAATTAAAACTTCATTTAGATTGTTTTATAGTCACCGGTCAACCCTAGGATTTTCCCCGGGCAGAGTCTGTACATTACTTTATGAACCCTGTCCTGGGTGTACATGAACTACGAAGACTTCCCTCAGATTCAGGTTTAAAAGACAGATGCAAATGACAGGGAATCTAGGTACTAGATCCTAGCTCTTTTACAAGTAGTCTCCTTGGTTTTTTGTGTGTCCAATGTATTGTACCGATACATGCGAGACTTTCTGTTTCAAACCAGTTCATCTCTATGTGGTATAAAACACTGAAACTTCTAGTGCCCTGGACGGTATTTAAACAAGGGACTTCCAGATTGGTATTCCAGAGCGTAAACCACTGCACCACCAAAATATTTCAGTAAAGAATAAGTACAGTATTGCATTTGTTGTAAGCTTATAATTCTTATCAACACATTTACCTACTCTTCTCTTGTAACAAAATCAGTTAATTTCAAGGTATGATGGCATTTCCAGGTGTATGTATCACTTACCCTGGTAATTGTACTGATCATTGACATCATACTGTAAAACCAAGCTTCATATTCATGTTCAATGTAATATCACACTTCTTTTAACTGATCTTTATATTTGGATCCATAATTCAATCATATAACACACTGGACTAGTAAGCCACAATTCACCAGATTGATCTCCGGCTCCATCACTGACATTTATACTATTAGTTATCTTGCGGATGAAGATGTTAACCCGGGGCTGCATGTTCTGTTGTAAAAGAACCAGTAATGTCTGTAGTGCCAGGACTCGCATTGTATCTGGACCATACCCATAAAAACTAGACCTATCACTAAATGTTATTAATACCCCCGAAAGAAGACTGTTTATAACCTGAGGAAATTCGTAGTAACAGAATACCTTGCAAAAAAAACTAAAATAGAGATACTGTTCTTGGCAATAATTCTGTAATTTGTCAGGATAGAGTAATGGTTCTTGTACACTGCACTTCCTCTAATTGTGCTGGACCACTTTATGAAGTTGTATTGAATTCAAACCTGTAGTTATCAAGTTATGCTCCAAACAAGGAAAAAACAAAGGGCAATAACTCTTAAATGAGAACATATACAGTAATGGTTCTTGTGCACTGCACTTCCTATCAATGTACTTGACCATTGTATGAAGTTGTATTGAATTCCAACCAGTAGTTTTCAAGCAATGCTCCAAACAAAGAAAAAAACAAGGGCAATAACTCTGTAGTCAAGATAGACTAATAGTTCCTGTGCACTGAACTTCCTCTCATTGCGCTTGACCATTGTATGAAGTTGTATTGAATTCCAACCAGTAGTTTTCAAGTTATGCTCCGGACAAGGAAAAGTAACAAAGGGCAATATCTCTGTAATTAGTCAAGATAGAGTTATGGTTCTTGTACACTGCACTTCCTCTCAATGTGTTTGACCATTGTATGAAGTTGTATTCAATTCCAACTAGTAGTTTTCAAGTTATGCTCCAGACAAGGAAAATGCAACAGACCGCCTGCCGACCCGACCGACCAACCACCGGGTGACTCCTATATACCCCCCTAAAACTTCGTTTCGGGGGTATAATAATAAAGTAACATCATGCTAAAATTTTATAAATATAATATATAAAGTTAGCATAACTTATTTTAATGCATCACAAGAGCTGTCCATAAGAAAGCTAGCTCAACTTTTCTCAGTGTTTACCAATAAATAAAATGTTTGGGCAGTAAAAGGCAAAGACAAGAATCTGTGTATTATCAAAGTGCAAAGAATGACCGTAAAGAGCAAGATATTAAGTCAAGAGTAACCCTGAACACTACAACAAAGTTTTAAATTAATACTTCAAGTGGTTACTGATATATGTGCCCTGTATCACACAAGACTTTGAATTGATAACTATAAGGGAAGCTTCAACAACAACAACAATCATGTTCTTCTTTATGATTTATAAGATCATCAACATTTCAGCTGATGCGTCTGGAAAGTACATGTATTAACTATTAACTAAGATTGGTGTTGAAAAGAACACTTGTGTCGCCCTCTTACACTTTGTCAAAATAACCAATAATTTTGTGACAAAATCTAAGTACAAAAACGAACAAAACTCTGTAACCTGTTACTGTGACCTGACTAATTTTGTGGCATCACGTTCTTTTTGTCATTAACAATACAATTTGAAAATTTGATGTTAAAAATGCTCGCTCTCAGATTTTGGTTAAAAAATAAAGATCTCAAAACTGCATGTAAATAACGTATTTTAGAACATATGGTCATATAAAAAGGCTCCAGCATAAATTTAAGTCAGGTATAATCCTAAATTTACAAAAATAAGCAAACGCTTTTGAAATTTCAATATAAACATGTTAAGTGGCAGTTCCATGTAACCAACATTTTACATCAATTTCTTCCTAGATTCTTCCTTATATTTTGATTCTGGACAGACTTTCATTTTATTCTAATGAATAAAGTGTCAGTCTTTAAAAACAAATCAACAGTAACTGAGAGCAAGCAGCTATAAGAAATGTCAAAGTTATCAGGTTATAGCCAATGTTAGGTTTTCGTGACACAATCAAAAAAGTACAAAAGGGGCATAACTCTGTCAAAAATGACCTTGACATACAAAATTTGAGTACATTACAACCCTTATGTCATTAGCAATTTGAAAGTACGATGAAGAAATCTTAAGAAATGGCAAAGTTATAGCCAACATTAAGTTTTGGTGACAAAATCTAAGCACAAAAAGTGGCATAACTTTGTCAAATATGGCCTTTACCTACAAAATCTGGTGGCATGACGACTTTTTCATCATAAGCAATACAATTGGGAAGTTTGATAAAGAAATATTAAGAAATGGCAAAGTTATAGCCAACATTAAGTTTATGTGACGGACTGACCGACATTATATTCTCTTTCAAAATTTCAAAGCATATTCTGACCATTTGATATTAAATTCACAGCTAACATTTCATCTCCATTTCCACTGTGAATACTTGGAAATTTATCTCATGTATTGGGCATCATTGTCAAGTGTCAAGCCCACCATATATCAAAAGGGCTAACTCCTAACCAAGCAGAGATGGGTCAAAATATACCTAAATATTGGATGTAACATGCATATTGTGCCACAGAAAAGTGGTCTCGATTTTTCTCTACGGCCAGTAATAAAAAAGTTACAATATAAGCTATTTATAGTAACAACAAAGGGAAGTAATTCTAAAAACAAGGGTAGCCCATGGTGGTGAACATTTGTACAAAGTAACATCAAAATCCCTCTATGCATGAAGAAGAAATGCTCCAGACAACTAAAGATATTCTTGACTTTGAACTTTAACCTCCAAGTGTGACCTTGACCTTAGACTTAGGGACCTGGTTCTTGCGCATGACACTCCGTCTGATGATGGTGAACATTTGTGCCAAGTTAAATTAAATCCCTCCATGCATGAAAAAGATATGCTCCGGACAGTCATTCTTGAATTTGACCTTTAACCTCAAAGTGTGACCTTCACCTTAGACCTAGGGACCTGGTTCTTGCGCATGACACTCCCTCTCATGATGGGAACATTTGTGCCACGTAACATCAAAATCCCTTCATGCATGAAAAAGATATGGTCCGGACAAAATCGGACGGACGGACGCAAGCACATACACCGAACCGCCAAAAGTTACAACTATATCAGGCTCACTGCAGGCGGGCTCAATAAAAATTTAAATCTTTACATACAACTGCCCTAAATTTTACACTTTTTCTGTTGTCTTCATTAGAAATCAGTATCTAATCAATATTCTAATATGACAATACAGTCAAACTTGTGCAAAAGGTCACCTTTAACTAGAGGTCACCTGCTGACAACAGCCAGTCAGAATACCCCCATCCAAATTTGCTCTTTAAAAGACTGGGAACAGCAGTCACCTGCCGTCCGCGGTCAGTGGCCAGTGAAAAAGCATCCTGTAATCGGGACTGTGATGCGAACGCCCACTGAAATTTTAACAGCTGGCTTTTGTTTCTTGTAAACTTGTTTGCACCTCAAAAGACGGGCGCAATAAATTAAGATGCTTTTGATAATTAGAAGAGGTTCTAACAAATAATTGTCACCTTCACATCTGAAGCAAACACATGCAATTAATCAGATGAAACTGTCCGGTAATTACTGAAAATCGGCTCTTTTAATTGCTTGATTGTTTATTTGATGTAGAATATCTTCACAATTTGGAGTTGCATTTTACATTGTGCAACTAAATAATTTTTTATTTCAGCTTATTAATGCATTCACGTTAAAGCTGCTCGCTCTCAGTTACCGTTAAAAAGATATTTCTCAAAAACGTTGACATTTTTATTCGTCAGTATAAAACTAAAGCCTAAAATAAACTAGAGCTATCACTAAATGTGATTAATACCCCCAAAAGACTGCTTTATAAACTGAGAAAGTTCGTAGTAACAGAATACCTTGCAAACAAACTAAAAAGAGATATTGTTCTTGGCAATAACTCTGTAATTTGTCAAGATAGAGTTATGGTTCTTGTACACTGCACTTCCTCTCATTGTGCTTGACCATTGTATGAAGTTGTATTGAATTCCAACCAATAGTTTTCGAATAATGCTCCGGACAAGTAAAAGTAACAAAGGGCAATAACTCTGAAATGAGTCAAGATAGAGTTATTGTTCTTTCACACTGCACTTCCTGTCATTGTGCTTGACCATTTTATGAAATTGTATTGAATTCCAACCAGTAGTTTTCGAATAATGCTCCGGACAAGGAAAAGTAACAAAGGGCAATAACTCTGTAATGAGTCAAGATTGAGTTATGGTTCCTGTGCACTGCACTTCCTCTTATTGTGCTTGACCATTGTATGAAGTTGTTTTGAATTCCAACTAGTACTTTTCGAATTATGCTCCGGACAAGGAAAAGTAACAAAGGGCAATAACTCTGACATGAGTCAAGATGGAGTTATGGTTCTTGTGCACTGCACTTCCTCTCAATGTACTTGACCATTGTATGAGGTTATATTGAATTCCAACCAGCAGTTTTCAAGTAATGCTCTGGAGAAGAAAAAATAACAAAGGGCAATAACTCTGAAATTAGTCAAGATGGAGTTATAGTTCCTGTGCACTGCAATTCCTCTCAATGTGCTTGACCATTGTATGAAGTTGTATTGAATTCCAACCAGTAGTTTTCAAGTTATGCTCCGGACAAGGAAAAGCAACAAAGGGCAATAACTCTGTAATTAGTCAAGATGGAGTTATGGTTCTTCTGCACTGCACTTCTTCTCAATGTGCTTGACCTTTGTATGAAGTTGTATTGAATTCCAACCAGTAGTTTTCGAATAATGCTCCGGACAAGGAAAAGTAACAAAGGGCAATAACTCTGTAATTAGTCAAGATGGAGTTATAGTTCTTGTGCACTGCACTTCCTCTCAATGTGCTTGACCATTGTATGAAGTTGTATTGAATTCCAACCAGTAGTTTTCAAGTTATGCTCCGGACAAGGAAAACTAACAAAGGGCAATAACTCTGTAATTAGTCAAGATGGACTTATAGTTCTTGTGCACTGCACTTCCTCTCAATGTGCTTGATCATTGTATGAAGTTGTATTGAATTCCAACCAGTAGTTTTCAAGTTATGCTCCGGACAAGGAAAATGCAACAGACCGACCGACCGACCGACCGACCGACCAACCGACCGACCAACCACCGGGTGACTCCTATATACCCCCTAAACTTCGTTTTGGGGGTAAAAAAAAATAAGCAAAGATCTAGGTAGGAATTTGCAGAAATTGATTGAAAATGTTGGTTACACGGCACCGCTACACTATAATGGTAGGGTATTTTTCAAAATTTAGAGATGTACCTGACATGAATTTATACTGGAGTCTTTTTATAACACCATAATGTTCAAAAATACATTATTTACATACAGTTCATGCAGTTTGAAGAAATTTATTATTTTACCAAAATCTTAGAGCGAGCAGCTTCAAGTTAATTGTTTGATTTATTACAATTAAACTGAAAAACACGCAGTTTATCTGGCAATTAATTGATAATAAAACTTGATTTGATAAACAATGTTTCGTATGATGAAACTATATCAACTGTCTACATCTCCGAACAAAAGTCACCTGTTAACAACAGCCTATTTCGTGGTTTCCATTTACATATGATTGAGCCGCCGTTGTTCATAAGTTTGACTGCATGTGACAAACTAATCGGGTTACACAAAGTTATTTCTCGAAGTTAATTATTCCAGCAATTATCCGTAATAATACTGATACTAATCACCAAATCAGCACAAAACCTTGCATTATATCTATGAGTACAAAAATGACGCTAAGTCGCTCTTTGTAGGAGTAGTGCATTTCCCCATTATTACCGTCATCATACATTTCTACTCAAGCATTTTTTTTTGTTTTATCTTGGGTGTTTTGCTCTATTTATGTCTTCTTGAATCTCTCTACTTTTACAAATAATTGCTACTGAAATAAAACATCCTTCCTGAAGTGTAAGTTCCAACAAAATCTTCAATTCAGAATTTCCAACTTCTTAACTCTTTACAGGTTGAGGGATCATCACAAAAAACATCATTTTTCACACTGCAAGGGTTGACTGTTTTCCTACAGTTTTCATATGTTGGTGTTTTGAACTTCCTGCTTGTGACACTTATTCTCATCATACTCATAGGCATGATTTCTACAATAAATAAAGAATATCAGTATGTCTATATATTCTAAAAATCATTCAATTTGCATAGAAAAGCAGAATAATTTGCTACCAGCAGAGTAAAGGTTCAAAACTATAATAACATTATTAAGATAAAAATGTGTACAAAGACACAGTGTCTCAGGTAAAAAGCCAAGTATAAGCTATTAAGCACAATTTCCACTGCTTTCTCAGATTCAGCAAAAAAAAAATCAGAGACAATCCCTTCTTTTAGTAGTGCTATAATTTTGTTGGATTTAATTTTTTAATAACACGGTTCAACTATGCTTTGGGTCAGTGCTATATGACAGAAACATCTGGATCTACACTACCTTGCTTTGTGATACTGTAGTTTATAAGGTTATGCAATCTTACATAACATACTGATAAGGATTTCAATACTGCCTGGGGCAATCAATAATTTTTAAAGTGCAACAATAAGAATTTAAAGGTCTCATATTTCAACAACAGGACCTTTATAAAACAGAGGAACAAAATAAAAATGAATTATACTCATGTTTTCATGATAAAATTGGTGTAGGCTCAATAACTAGTATGTACTTTTCTTTGAAAGGACAATTTCATATGCCAAATATATAAAAAGTCAGATTTCATATACATTTTGTTTATATAATAAATCAAGTGATTTTTTTGTCTAAAAGGACACATAATACTTGCTAATATTATACCAGTGTGGTTTTAAAGTTATTTCAATTTTGTCAGCTAATAACAGATAATTCATGAGAGTTATTTCTCACATTATTTTTAAACGTAAGCATTGTTCTAGACATTCATGTATTATGGTCAATCTGAACTTTATAACTTGAAAAATCAAAATAAATATATACCTTTTTCTTCATCTAAATGATATTGGGAATAAATTACACCTTCCATTAAATGTATTAAAGGCCATGTGTTAAAAAAGAACACAATGAAATGGTGGTTTCCTACAATGGCATGTACTGCACAATTTTATGACAATACTGGTCATTAATCAGCAGGTGGCCAAATTTTAATTGCCCCTCAGGGGATTATCATACTGTCTGTCACACTAATCTAGAGAAACATACCAACTACTGTACAAGCATCCACTTGTTTTATTTATTTTTCTTGTGAATTCTAGTAAATGTACATCTAGAAACTGCCAGTCAGCAACAGATAAATAGTATTTGGTTTGTTTATATGTGAGCTAGGTGCTTGACAATTTGAAAAAATATTTTAAAAAGCTAAAAAAAACACACCCTACATTCAAATTTTAGAAATAAAACTTTAATAGTGAAAATAAGGGATGTACATGTAGTAATAAGTATGTAGTTATTAGACTAAGTGTGAAACATTGTGAAATGAAGCTAATAATAGACATTAAATTTACATGTTTCCTTTCACCATATAACAAAAAAATTTAAAAGTTTTTTTTTATTTGTTTTACTAACATGATAATAATTGAGATAATCTGAAGCATCAAAAACTTTCAGAAAGTTACATTTATCACTGCATTAGGTGCATAAGAAACATCATTTAACCGTTTAATACCACTCTGGTAGAAAGTGTTCCCGTCTTTGTTTCCAGCACAGATCATGATCATTCTGCCCGGACAGAAACCCCTAATATTTTCGTTTGAAAGTTTTTAACAAAAGCTGAGAAAAATTAATTACTACCTTTACCTAATTTGACTTGGCAGCTTCTAGGCCGAGGATTTTCCACAGAAATGACGTCATATTCACCCGTATTCAAGGAGGTCTGTAAAGGAATATGTAAAACTTGAAATTTTAACAAACTGAGTAACAATCCCCATACACATAATTGTCATGCATATATAAGCTGGAAATAATGGAATCACTTCCAACTTCTTTGTTACAGGGGTATAGTAAACAGAATTCTGATGTGATATAATATCAATCTATGGCGTTTTCTGCAACATCCCTAACCAGGGCAAAAAGGAAAATTCTGATGACAATCCATGACAAAATTTTTAAGATCCAGGAGCACATTGAATACTCTTCATTGTCTTCTATAGAAAAATGAATTTACAGGTAGAATAATGAATGATAGAACAGTGTTTGATGTATACTTTACTTTCATTCCTTTGCCACTGTAACCTCACTTAACACATTCTCAGAACACTTTTCCTATTTTTTGCAATATCACCGTAAAAAAAATAATGCGCTATACATGTACAAGACTTAATATAATGTAATGCAGTTCTTTTGATTTACAAATAAAAAGCAATGTAAGGAATGTTTTTTCATACAAATAATTGCCAGTTTCACCGGTAAGGGATTGCTCTTTATAATGTAAAGGCTACAAGTAATTTGAAATACAAAGTGCTCCAGGGACTATAAATTGTTGGGTCATTTTAAACGCCTCGAATATTCCGAAATAAGAGGTATAATTGATTTTGGTTCAGTCTAATGTGTGGCTACCATTTTCACTTTGAGGCTCCGAAAGGTATTTTTGGCTGCAGCATCATTGAATAATGCAGACAAAACATAATTATGATGTCAAAATGATTGTAAAGACTAACTGAAAATACTGGGTTTTATAATCAGTGACTACCACAACATGCAACTGGGGCTCCCCGATAGAAAATGAACTTAGTACACCTAGGCACGTTCCTTTCTTGGGCAAAGTAGGGCTCAACTGTAAAAAATATTTATCGAAAGTCTTCAACTAAAGTAACTTATCATTTGATTCAATGAAACAAAAATAAAGATTAACTCTTAGGCTGAGAGTTCCATGAATGGTGGACAGAAATTTAATTTACATTTCATTACATAAGTAAACAATTTAAAAAGAATTTAATCAATTAATATTTTCATTTTCTTCAATGACATTACATCATAAAACATGACTGTGTAACATAGAATGACTGTTGTAAAAAAACTACATCGTAGGACACTGATGGTTGGCGACACCGCTATGCTGAATACATCACTATGGAACTTAGGGGTGTCAACACTCCTGGTTGCCGACTTTCATAATTATGATAAAGAGAAAATAATTTTGAAGGCAAGTTTCATCATATATCATATGCCATAAAAGATTGATTTACTGTAAACCTAGAATTGTTCTCGGCTCCATTTTTTGCATTGTATCGACGTCGTACATTTATACGACTACAAAAAATTAATTAATGCTCGCGTTTCATCCGTATCACGAACTCCGTGAATATTAAATAGCAAAATCCTTTTCTAATGCTTAATTTTAATACACAGTGAGCAGATATTGCAGTCTATTGTGTCAATATCAACTTTGGCAATTTGAAGCTGATTTCAAGTTCACAACTAAAGTTTATTTATCACTTATCTTTTATATTACGTCACGGTACGACTGTGAGCTGTAATCGTGCACAGAATTAATGAATTTGTATATATATTTTCATTCTAAAGTAAGCATTCAAAATGTCATAAAGTTCAATCAGACAAATTACGATCGTTTATTCTATATCTTTTTTATATATCCAATCGTGAACGTTTATTTGCAACACGTGACTGTACAATATATTACCATATTGGTAGCACATGCATACAAAAAAATCCTGTATTTTTCCCATATTTGGACGGTACAACAGTCCCATGTTAAACATACAATAAAGCCCAAAACGTGTGAAAATGATCCAAATGAAAATCGGGTGAAGTATATAAGAGTTCTGACCCTTTTAACGGCAAGTTTAATTGTCTTGATATCAGGATTATTTGTCGTTTGCTGGTTAACACAAAGGGGTAAAAGTGCAAGTCATGCCAATGTTGTAAGATTTGGATATTTTCACAAAATTTATCACTTGTATCTTTTATTGAAGGAACAAATAATATTTGCATTCGTACTAAGCTGGGAAAATACAGAAAAGACAGAAATACAATATTCAGTGAATCATTTTTGATTTTAACTAAATAATAGAATAAAAAGGTTATTTAACATTGTCCTGTACAATACGAGATAGCTGGTAGCTGGTACAGCTGGTACTCGTCCAAATATATCTCCGTATTGTACGGTTTAACCTAATAATATCTATCATACAATGTGACAACTGGTCAATGGATGCACAAAGTAAGTTACAGTCATTTTCATAAGTCTCATTTTCTTGAGACCCCTTTAACTGCGGTCATTAAAACATTTTTTTAAATTCAAAATTCATGATAATATCAATTGGATTAATAGCAGAAAACATGATTTTCTCACTTGTATTGTGCGATATCAAACAATGCATTCATAGTCTAAATATTGGCTCTCCGTTAGTCACACTTTTCTCACTTGAACAGTGGATATAACAGTGGCCTGGTAATCTCAGTTATTCAATACAGTAGACATCAGACTTCGCGAAAGTTGAAAAAAATAGCCGGACATTCGGACCTGCAAGGTCCAAACAGTTGCCGGACCGAATACAAATCTGCTGGACCGAAAATCAAAAAAGCAAAGTTTTAAGTAAAATAATCATGTTTATTTTTAAATGTTCTTTAAACTCTCTTATTTTCATACTGTTTTTCTGGGCTGAGCATTCATGGGGTCATTTTTCTATTTTTCCCCGGTTCTGTTCCTTCATAGAATCACAAGGACACCATTTTGACCAAAGCGATTCAAATATCGACATTGAACTTATGCCGGACAGTCGGTCCGTATCCGGATTAAAAAAGCTCGGTCTGACTCGAAATCTTTCGGACATGTCTGTCAGACCGACGAATTTCGCGAAGTCTGAGACATAATTTGTTTTTGTACCGTTTAACAGTCTAATACTTCCTAAATGCCCTACAATGTACAATATGGGAATTAAAAACATACATTGTTCTGTCCGGTACCTGTTTTAAGGCACAACTAACAGAGATAACTCTTCAAAAAATTGTAAATTCAACAAACTGACCAATATCGCGGATACTAGCAAATTGACGAGGTGAACAAAAATTAAGATGAAAAGCTAGAAACTTTTTCATTGTAAGTAACGATTTTGCGACTAATTAAGTTTGCGGATCGACTGTGTTGCGAATTTCGCTTACTTAAAACAAGTGAAATAATTTCTAGGTTTACAGTATTACCAGATTTTTGCAAAATCCCCGGGTTTTTGGACAACTCACTGGTAGATATATGTTTTTAGCAGGAAATCCTGCATTTCAAAGCTTTGAGGAAACATGCGTCACTAATCATCATGATCTGCAAGCTGATACATTTAAAGCGTTGCTTGTTATGCACTCATCCAATCACAACACAAAGAGGTTTCCGATAATTTATCACAACATCAATGCTTAATTGCATGGACATCTGCCAATCGATGTGTAAATTTGTTTTTGCGCTGTTACAAAAACATCAAATCTTTGAATTTTGTTAAACTTGACTGAATGATTTAATTATCCGCTTATCATCTATTTGAAAAGTTAATGAATCACTACTTACTACCCTCTGGGCAATTTACCTAAGATGATAGTGACAATTAACACAAACTCTTGTCAACAAATTAGTTTGGCGCCTTATCAACTGTACACAATACAAGTACTTCTTCATTATCGATATCACATTTTTTTGCCAAATATCTTTGCTTCTATGTGCACGGGAATACCTCTGAAGAAACTTGCATAGAATTCGGACACATGCTTTACAAGTACTTAGCAGTAAATCATATTTAAAAACACAAACTCGTAGGTAGATACACCCGCACAAACTTGTAGGATTCAATACTAAGTCATGGAAGCCAGAACTACAATAGGCAACACAATAAACATAAGCTATGAATAGCTATGAAAGACCTAACAATTAGGCTATTATGCAGCTTATTTTTTGTACCAGAATAAAGAACAAGATAATACATTACCAGTTTAATATATCGTCGAGGGCCCTTGTGTCGGCACTGTCTTTCGATCGGCGCCATATTTATTTTCAATATAATCGCACCTGATTTCGCACATGCGCGTGACTGGCCGTAAGGATCTTTTTACTACGACAGCAAAACGTTAGTTTCTTGTCCGATGTGATCTGATTTTGATTTTTTTCTTTTTATCAGGCAAAAAAGCAGTATTCAATTAAATCACTTTCAAATGCATACACACAATTCAAGGAACATGGCATGCTTGTCCAGAAAGCTGCATTAATATACGAATTTTTACAGTTTTAATATATTTTATCATTTCAAACAGTAGTCACATGAGCCCATATTTTTTACAAGCGCCTAATATAATATCAGACTTGTTCACGTGATGTTATGTCATCCGTTAGTGTGTTGTAACGATTCAAGGAACGCGTACAAAATGGCTGACATTTGTTGACATGCTCCTGATTTGCTACATGTGGTGGAGTTATACAGTATTCTTTGCCGCTATGAATTGACAGAATGAAGCAATAAAAGATTTAAATTTAAAGCATGTGTATAGTTTTTTCTAATTATTTATAGAACGTAATTAGAATTTACATAAATGCTTAGAGTAACGACACATGGACCGACGAGGATAGTGGTTTTTTTTTTAACTTCAGACTTGTCAGTTTTTGTGATGAACAGATGAATGGAAATCTCCTTTGTACTCATGTACGTAGTGACAACCCTTTAAACTCATAGCGCCACTTCAACTACATTTATGTAACAACATTTACACAATATCTATGCTTACCATAACAAATATTCACCTTTACATCAAACGATCAGATTTGCAACATTTCTGCCACCATATTTTGCAGCTTCCGTTAAATGTTTATTGTGCGGAATTCTGCGGGCCTATTTGAGGACCGAAAATGTTCACGAATATATCATGTGGACTTTAAAATCGATTTTGTCATAATAATTATTAGTACATGTATCAATAGATATAAGTAATCGTCAATTTCCCGTACATTTAATTTCAACGACAGGCTTCGTACCGCACTTGGAAACTCGTCAAACAAAGACTACAGTATAAAGGTCGTTGTCTATTCTAAAAATAAATATCAGGCCCGCACAATACCCGTAGAATAAACTGGTCCATCCAGCCCTCTTGATTGGCTACACGGTTCCCGAAAAACGTTTCACGGTTAGAGTCATTCTGATTGGCTACACGGATTTAACTAAACTGAAACGAGAACCGTTTACGGTGCGGTAACCGTTAATCGGTAATCGAGAACGCGCGGAAGTGAAACGCTGGCGGTACTGTACTTATATCGCTTAAAGGGGCACTCCCTACAAAGTACATCTAGCAGATTAAATTCTCGAAACAAAGATTATGTGTTCAATGAACATAAAATGATAAATAAATACAATTTCAAAAAAGAACCTATGGCAAAAAATGCCTCATTTTGCCACAATTAATCAGGTAAGGTGACTCATCAGCTGTCATCGCTGGTCTCTATGCATCTATAACTTTGAATAATTATAATAACCAAGAAGTTGACGATCTTTGTTTACCTTGAAACTAGATTGTTTTTATAATAGCTCTATGTTTTCAAAAGTATGACATCACGGCAAAGCCGAGAATAGGTAGAACTGCAAAAATTATCAGTACCCGGATGTGCGAGCTGAGAATTATTTTTATGAAAATTAAGGGAAATCGTACATGCACAACTTAAGGACTAGGCACCACGTTAGAACAACAAACCACAGTACCAGTAGTACCATGAGTACTGTACAGGGATACAATTGTTTATGAACTGTTAACTTAAAGTCTATTAAAACCTGACATTTTACCATATATCTGACGGTCTGATCATAAGAATCTTATATAGATATGTAGGTTATATCCCTTACCCGAAAAGACAACAAGAAAATTTGTAAATTTATCATGTTTATATCATTATGCCTCAATGTTTTATCAATGTTTCACGCCCATAATAACACAAACTGAGTTAGCATTCTACTGATTCTGTAACAGCAGCATGTGACCACTGGAATTATACTGTCAGATACTGTAGCGTGGTGTCTATTTTCGTGTTTTCCTTGTGATGAACCCTAATGTCCATAACAGTTTGTCAAGTACCTAATTATAATTTTCAGCTCTGCATTGTGTAACAGCATTTTCCTGAAGTTGAATTTTTCATACCAGTACTGGTTGAAGTCCTACATCCGGACGCTGTTTAAACATATTTTACGATAACTCTGGTAATTTTTGTATCTAGCAAACTTTTAACAGAAGTAAGTTAGGTCTTCTCCCAAAAGAAAACTTCTAGGAAAAAATCATTTATATATTTTTGCGGCCAGGTAGTGAGGTCACCAAATTGCTTAATTATATTGCCCAACTGTACCATGTATCCAGACAGCATTTTTAAAAAGATTTTATTTTTTGTGATGCTATAGCTTTTGAATTGTGTAAAATGTTTCAATCATTTGACCCATAAATGAAAAAAAGTTAAACTTGTGATTTTTATTTGCCGGGCCTCACAGAAATATTGAGCAAGCACAGTATGTCATTTTCAATTTCCTCTCGACAATGTTAACATGCTTTCAGTGACTAACAAAATAGTGAGATTTCTTGATCAAATTATTAATACTTACATTATACTGTCATTTTTGTACTTTGATGATTGAAATCAAGTGTCTGTTTGATCAACAATATATATGACTGTAAATATTAATTAGGAAATAATCTATGACTTTGAGCGCTTTATCGGAATTGAAGCATTCCACCGCGAGGTGATGTGCCTGGCGGAATAATTCACTAGGACAAAGCCATAAATCATTTTGATTCTTATTATCTTATAAGCCGAAATGTTTTAAAATGATCGTAACTACTACGGACCTTTTTTCAGTTCGGCAGTAATGTGTAAAATTGCATACATAGGTGCTGTTGGAATTCACTCATCTATACAGGCAACCATTCAAGATAACACACTATATTATACAAACTTATTTTAGTTTTAATCATCTAATACATGAAATATAAAAAATAACTGACTGTGACATTATGCAGAAGATGTAAGATTCAGAACCGAACAAAGGAGACAATCAATTAAATGCATACTGTAATTTAAACTTTTGAACGTTTTAATGTGGAGTAATGACGTCAGTGTGATGACATAAACGTTTTCATTCTTTGTTTTGTCTCCCGGAATCAAAACAATGCACGACTGACTGTGAATGCTGAATTTCTTGACTTTTTGAAAGGAAAGCAATGGGACGGTACTCTAAGGGCTACTTGACGTAATCAAAAATAATATTTAGGCTCTTAAACAAAACTTTTTCATGTGACTGATGTACTTATACAATATTATTCCTTTTTCTATATATTTGATTTAATTTAGTGCACAGGAGTAAAGTAGAAAAGTCGGAAGGAGCTACTTTCATGTCCGAAACTCTGCCTACATAAAGCACTCGAATTGACTTATAGAAATAAACCATACAGTAGGCATATTAGAACAATAAATCACGCATTTTCGCAAGTGTCCGGTTTGATTGTCGTCCTTGTCTGGTGGTCTCCAACCAGTATAGTAGAAATTAGCTTTCCAAATATTTTGTAAACATAACATGAGCTTAATATCAGTAATAAATGCAAGACACCTACATTTCTGGCTGTAGTGACCATTTTTTGTGTACTCTATGTCTAGAGTGGTGGAACCTTTGCTGGCGGTATCCTTATGCTGGTGAAAAAAAATGCTATTTACAGAAAAACAGATGAAGAAATAATTTTCAAGGTATATTCAGCATTGATAGTCGATGAAATGCTTTTACAGCAAACGTAGTGATAACCGCGCATGCAGCTCTGTGACCCCACAGCAGCAGATACATTTGTTCTGGATCCATTTCGCTAGAAAAATTCTTTAATAATAAAACTTCAAAATCAACCAGTTAAAGTTAGCATTTTTGATAAAACTTGTTCTTTTTTGTATAAAAATATATTTTCTACGGAAACTGTCATTTCTTTTTAGTTAATATTTAGGCTCTAAAAACCGTTTCCCACCTGTTGATTGTCAAATATCACATACCACCAACATTGGTTCCCTTCATGGTTAAAGTTTTGACGTGTGTCATGTCAATAGCTCCCAGAATGACATAGTCACCTGACGACGCACATCAACATCTTGTTTCAATTTAGCAGGGATAACATTGTGTTTTCGCTGAGGCAAATCAAAATGGTTAGGATTTCCTGCTTTCTCAACAGCCGATATACAGTTAAACTTCATTCGCTGGAACTCGAAGGGTCTGGCGATTTCGGTTTGAGGGATCGGAAGTTCGAGCAATCGAGGTTTGTCAGCATGGTCAGTCACGGGGGTCGTCATACATCTTTTATCGAGACCACATCGGGAGTTATTGCACATACAATGGTACACACATGTAAATGTGCATGTATATTATAAACTTGTAGCTTACCCTTGATTAAAAGACAAATTAAAAAGTGTTGTAATGTAAAAGTATGAAACGTTTGTCATTCATTAAATAATTTATTCAATTTTCTGAAAAAAAAACAAAAACTTAAAATTAAAGCCAATCTGCTACTTATATATATATTGCTATATAAACATCGTGAGCGACTTTCAGTCTGTTTGTACATCATAACCTTTAATTGCAAATTTAAGTGTGAATAACACACGCCAGCGCTTGTGTCTGACAGCTGATTATCAATGCATTGTTTGCTTGATAATTGAGATTATCACCTTTTATTGTTCGAGCCAAAGGATGTACTTTACAATGAAATAGATCTGAAGGGACCGCGGTACAGGTTCGAGAGATCGGTGTTCGAGGTTTTGGTGGTGGAACAATATGATTTATATTGAGCTTTAGCCGCGACCGCTGGTCGGGTCCATTCGGTAGTGTTCGAGCGAACAAAGTTTAACTGTACATTCAAAATACCTCGAGCATAGGTTCCCCCACTCTAAGCACCCCTTGTATGGTCCTGCTAAACCGATACTTACTCAAAAATATCTCCACAAACGCACAGGTAGTCGAACCATAGCCACACACCTTATTACCTATATAGGTGGGTGGGGTATGGTTCGACCTCCTGTGCACAAACGGAGTCCATATGGATAAGATTTGCAAAATAGTCACCGTCCGTATTCTGTCCCATCTATTTCTAAATTAAACAAAAAAACATGCAAATTTCACCAGCTTTTCCTTGCTTACCAGTAAATACTTTTGTTAAGATATTTGTCTAAGACAACCTTTTTGTCGTTGTTGTTCATGTCGAGATCCGGCAAAATACCGCAACGAATTAATCACTGACTTTGTTGTTATAATCTACAACCCATCTTGCGAAATAATGTACTGGACTGCAGTTAACAAAAACTTGAACGGGACATAGTGTCACATATATCAAAATTAAAATATCTGGGGCCGGGATACTGATAAATTAATCATAAAATTTGTCCGGTAGTTTAAACATTGCCTCTAAATTGTTACTCTGCAATAATTGATCAGGAACGGTCTACGCAACGTATGAATTCCTGCTCTACTGTAGATTATTATTTTATTATTTATATTTATTATTATTATAAAGCAGGTCAGCACTAACATCGGCACTTAAAGTACATTTCAATGTTATTCTGACAAAGATATGGTTCATTGATTAGTGAAACGACAACAGCCGTGAAAAAAACGGGCTGGGAATCTTCTGATTGGCTGCTGGTTTGGACACGCCTCTTTACCGGGGTACTGCTTCCATATTTGGAGTGACCCGTTTTTTTAATCTTTTTTACCGGCTGTTCTTTCCATATTTGGAAATGAGCCGTGAAACCGCGGTAAACGCGTGAAATTGCCCGCGTTTACCGGGCGTTTACCACGCGGTAACAACCATGAGGTAAACGGAACAAAAACGTGAGCGCCACTGAATTAGATTAATGTACCAACAAGAATACCATTGATGCAAAGCATCAAAGGGCGCCGAAAATAGTTTTGTACATGTGTGGCGTTTAATAGCTAAATTAGCTTTTTGATAAGCAATCATTATTAGTTTGATTTGAATGAAAAATTTTATGAATATTTGCAGAAAACATTTAAAATCATGGTGGTTTTAAAGCTAAAAAAAACGGAAGAAAAATTATTGAAAAAAATGGGTTTGACCGGGATTCGAACTCCACTCGTAAAATTAGGCGGTCATCAGCTTACCCACTACACCACGGAGACTGACTTTAAAGCACGTGGTAAAAAATAAGCTGATATTAAAATTTTGCAAAACCGATAAGGGAGAAGTTGTTTTACGTTTTCGTATTTTTTCTAAAAGATATGAAAAGGAACATTACAATTAAACAATTACGTTTTAATTAAGAAAATGTGTATAATCAATATTTTAATGTCTATTTCGTATTATTTTAGCATACCATTAAAACCATTTTTCTTCGCATTCTAATAACCGCTCCTAGCATGTACTTCCGGAAAAACTATTCCATAATAGGCCGCCGCCGTCATCGGCGGCGCCAATAATATACTTGATATTTTCTGAAACAGTCTTTATTTAAGTGATGGTCTTATTGCATATTGCTTTAGGTTTCCTTAACTTTGTGTGTTGTCCACAGCTTTTAAACCCCTAAATTCAATATACATGCAGTCACCCTGTACATTTTGGGCTTGATGGTATGTTGATTATTAAACAATACTTATTTGCCAATAAATAGTGTGCACTGTTGAAAAAGATCACAATTCTAAAAGTGAAATATTTTTATCATAGTCTGCATTTGAATCAGAAAGGCAGAAATTAATGTCTGGTATTATTAAAGAACTTGGGATTTTCAACAAAGTGCTGCAGTTCTGACAGCTGTCATTTTCATTAAAACAATAGTAGAAAAAAGTGGTCTGTACATTATTCATTGGAACAATTAATCTAATCCTCTTGTTTTAAGAAATAAAGCTTGTCCCTCATTAATCCACAGCCTATTCAAGTTGTTTTATTGCCTTAGGCAGTACTTAAACCTTTGCTTCAATTTCTCCCTTATCAGTACGTTATGTAAGATTACATAACATAGATATGTCAGAGGGGCCATAAAGTACACTATAGTCTCAATTTTGTGCACTGAACCATGATTTTACTGAGATCTTACTGTAATTAGTTTAGTTTATACTTATAGTTATTCAATATTCAAGGTCAAAATTCAGGCTATACTGAAGAACTATTGGTCAGTGGGACGCTTTATTTTATATTCGCACCATTTGTTCAGTTTTATTGAAATGCATTTAACAGCTGTATTTCATAATTAGTTGATTGAACCATAGTTGGAATTGTAGAATTATTTTTCAAATTGGAAGTTTCTGATTGAAAATCATTTTTGGAAGTTTAAAAACTAAACTGAAGAAGTGTTGTTCTATGGAAAATTTTGAGTAAATATCACTATGTAAAATATGACAATATTTTTTTTTTATTTAAATAATAGTTCAATCATTCACGCAATTTAAGTCCGTATATGTTTAAGAGTCTCAAAGAATTAGAAATGCCTAGGATTTCACCAAGTACACAAAGTTTAAACACAAAGTAAGTATTTTGATTTGAATCTATAAAATGCTGCTCAAGGTTTATAGATCTGTGATATTACATCTGTCATTTAAGGGAGTTTAATAATATTAAGACATTTAACAATAAATCACACAAAATAAAAGATTTTACTTCAAAATGATGGCCAGGCAGCCAGAATCAGCCTTCAGCTCGAAAAGTCATTAGTTCATACTAATTCATTTTAGCTTAAAAATATTTTATATTTAGCAAACATTACAAATTTGAATAAATTACTTTGCATTAAACAAATCCGAATACACTACATTGACAATCTACTGTAAATCCTGTACATTTTGATACCTGGGTCAACATATTTGTTAAACATCATAACCATTTTTGCCAAGCAGCTTACGAAAGCTCAATATAGGTGTCCAAATGATGGTTCGGTGTATGTGCATGCGTGTGTCCTTGTGAGCGAGCTTGCGTCTGTCTGAATTTAGGTTGACTCGGCTGTAACTTATCCATGGATCAAAGGATTATTAAATAACTTGGCACAAATGTTCAACATCATAAGACGTACTGCCATGCGCAAGAACCAGGTCCCTAAGTCTAAAGTTAAGGTCACACTTAGAGGTTAAAGGTCAAACTCAAGAATGACTGTCCAGGGCATTTCTTCTTCATGCATGAAAGGATTTTGATGTTACTTTTCACAAATGTTCACCATCAAGAGACGGATTGTCATGCGCAAGAACCAGTACCCTAGGTCTAAGGTCACACTTAGAGGTTAAAGGTCAAACTCAAGAATGACTGTCAGGCGCATTTCTTCTTTATGCATGAAAGGATTTTGATGTTACTTGGCACAAATGTTCACCACCATGAGACTTAGTGTCACGTGCAAGAACCAGGTCCCTAGGTCTAAGGTCAAGGTCACACTTAGAGGTTAAAGGTCAAATTCAAGAATATCTTTGTCCACAGCATTTCCTCTTCATGTATGGAGGAATTTTGATGTTACTTGGCACAGATGTTCACCAGCATGAGCTTCCTTTGTTTTTAGAATTACTTCCCTTTGTTTTACTATAAATAGCTTATATTGTAACATTTTTATTACTCGCCGTAGAGAAAAATCAAGACTACTTTTATGTGGTACAACATGCATGTTACATCCAATATTTAGGTGAATTTTGACCTATATCTATTTGGTAAGGAGTTAGTCCCTTTGACAGCTGGCAGGGATGACATGTTGCACGTGGGCATCTTGTTTAGTTTTTAGCAATTTGCTTACACTTTTGCCTCTTGTGCAGATCAAAATCATGTAGTCTGATCAAAACCTGCACTGTTAACTATTCAGTCAGTAAATTTTCAGTATGTGTATCAGTTATTAGTTGTAAGACTTAAAACGAAATGCAATTGATAATTTTTCTTCTTAATTTATTGTAGAAAAAAGCGTCATGTACATGCAGTGATGAGGGAAGTTCAATAGACCAAGATATGAAAACAACAGAAAACAGTCTATCATTGCAATTGTTAACTGAAGGATTCTATGGTGATCCAGATGGCTGTATCAGTTTAGAAGATGAAGTTCTTGGTTTATTCATCATATTACCTTGGTGATGAGACTTGACATCATATGCATAAAAGTAGATTTTTCAGTTTCAACGGAATAGACAAAACAGGAAAACAAAAGCATCAAATGAAAAGAATTGATAATTGAGGTGATACAATGGAACACTTGATGTATTGACAACATGCAGTTAACATTAAAGAAGAACTTCGCTGAGTTTATTCATATTTGGAATTCATGTACATTGATTTTTTGAAGATGAAGATAAGGAAAGAACAACAATAAAATCAGCAAATTGATAGCTCACAAGAAACATCATTTGGCCAGACAACATCCATATTGGATACAATCCCAAGTTGCAGCTACGCTAGCTGTGAATTTTTGTTCTTATAAGAGAAGTCAGTGAAACTCTAGAACAGTAGCTGATGATGGAAAATATAGCACGCGAAATAACCTTAGTAATTTATATATATAATTGTAATCACAGCATGGTGAATGCAAGCTCAAATATCAAGGTCGCACTTTGATAACAAATGGACGCATGAGAACTTCTTTCAATTTTTTCAGGTTGTAACTTTTTAATGCATTGAGAGATTTTGAATTGATTTGGACAATGCAGAAATGCAGTGCTTTAGCAATTTAATAGAATACTATTCAGTACTGCAGTACATACAGTATTGGTTACTACAGAACTAGAGTACTACAGTGGCATTAATAACAATGTTATTGGTTGCTCAGATGAGCAACTTAAATGGAACTCAGTTCCCATGAAGAATGAATCTTCATTGCAGCTTTCAGTCATAATATTCTTGTGTATGAAAAACAAAACTAAAAAATAAGAAAAACTGAAAGAACAGGACTGTTTATTGTAGTGGCTAATTTTTATTCAGTCACCTTCAAAACAATTTACCAATGTCTCGACCTGCGGAAATGTTTCTATACCCCAGTTGCACAAAGTGTAAGGGGGTATACTGGATTCAGCTTGACTGTCTGTCCGTCTATCCGTAGACTTATGGAACTCAATCCCTGAAAAACTCTTGGTTAGAATTAAATTATTATTCACAGAAATGATACGTTCCATGCCTTGATGTGCATGGTCCATGTTTCTGGTAACTAGGTCAAAGGTCACATTAACGGGCTTTTGATAGTTAAATATTTTGCACTCTATCTCCAAAACCCCTAATCATAATTTAATGATATTTCACAAAGTAATAAATACCATGCCTTGTTGGACTTGGTCAATGTTTTGGGTCACTACGTCCAAGGTGACAGGTGTTTAAGATAATTAAATATTGTGCACTCTGATTTTCTTAACCCTCTGGTCAAAATAATGCTACACAGAAGAGATAAATAGCATGCCTACAGTCGTTGTGCATAGTCCAATTATAAGCATCAAATGTGATATAATTAAGAATACTGTGTCAGTATGGCGTTCAGAGATGGGGGGTTTTGGGGGTATTCATTACCTTCAGTGATAGTTCTATTTTATTATGCTACCTTGAGGTGGGGGTGTGGGGCATTGTTATAGTTGCCGCTTTGACTATGGTGTGTTCATCCATTCTTTTCTCCCTCATTTGTTCGGGACCTATTTCACAGTAACTACTGGCGTGTTCCACTTGATCGATTATTTTTCACAGTTATACAAAGTCTATGAAGCTGTATCCGGCTACCTTACCACTGCCTTCGTTTAAATGCCTTGAGATAAAATCCAAAGTTAAAAGTAATGCATGTCTTAATTCTAGTTTTAATTAAATGGTAGAGCTGCTATGGGGCAGTAATTGCGTGTTTGCATCAATACAAGAGTCATGGGTTTGATCACTTTGATGCCACATTAAAGAAGAAGTATCCTTATGGCAAGTTAGGCAGTCCATCTGTAACATGTGCAATGAGTAGGGGTGCGCGATAAGACAGGTATATTGCAATTTCCTTGAGATGCGATACATACCGGTATGGTTACACCCCGTACTTTTGGCAATGACAGACAGTAACTACTAACTGTCAGTATATAATTCAATTGTTAACAAATAGAATTTAATGACTTTGCCAAAGGAAGTGTGAATACTTCAAAGTAAATTGTATTTATGAAGTAATAAATGTGTCCCTGTATTTGTTGTTGAATAAAACACAGTCAGGAGTTCAAGGAGTTCAAATGCGAAGTAA
>JAFMSR010001397.1:0-28728 GCA_022818135.1 Saxidomus purpurata | reverse complement strand
CTCAAATATGAGTTATACTTTTGACTGAAAACTACAGTTTTTAACAACACGGTCGGGTTTTGGAAAGCAAACACCGTTATTGCTTTGTTACACAGAGAATAGCTGAGCAGTTGAAACGGTGAAAACTGTTACTATTTCAGCTTCATTTCTCATACTGTTCTATCATATAATTGTTTTAACAACATTTTCTGATTGCTTTATAAAAGTGGAAATAAATAAAAATATAGATAGGACAAAATTGATGAGTAACATTTAACAATATCACTTCTTCAAGTTTAGAAGTAGGAAAATTCAAATATGAAACATGTAAACAATGTAAAACACAGATAATTGTATACATATAAATCATGAATGAAAGGTACACTCTAAGTAAAATTTAGTATACATTTGTACTAGTATCTGCCTCCATGGCTAAGTGGTTAAGATTGCGACTTGTAATCATAAAACTTCTCACTGATTGAAAGTCATGGGTTGGAGCCCCGCTACCAACCATTACTCTTTATTTGAGAAAGTAGGCAGTTTCTTACGGAGGAAAGGGGTCTAGTACTGGTCCTTCCAAGGAACGATGGTTAGGTAGATTGCCTGCCTGCCTGCCTGTGACTGAAATACTGTTGAAAAACGGGTAGTAAACTTAAAATCAAACCGAACTTAGTATATGATACAATGTATATTAAACACCATTTAACCTACATGTATTTCAAAAGTCAGTAAGCGTAACAAAATGTTTTAAAAGTGCACTAATAGCAAAGAATACATTAGGTCAGTCTGCCTGCCCAATTGTATCTGACATGGTGTTGTTAACCAAAGCCCTTGGAATTGTATGGGCCAGACCTACTGAAGTTGAAGGATTTTTATTTTTCACAGGAGGTATCCGGTTTATGATGTCAGTTTTTGCTTGCATTGGTCAGTTGTATGGTGATGCTGGCTTTAAAGACTTCATGATGGATTCTAGTATTTTTGCAAGATTGACAGCAGAACATATTGTGTGTGGAAGAAATTTTGATAGAGCCATGCGTTCAATTTTGATTATTAATGAGGTACTACATCACAGGCTCTTTTTCAGTTTCAGAAATCATCTGATGCAAATTCAAATCTTTGCCTGCTCTCTAACTTGAGGAATTCAAAGCTATGAATCTCACCTCTGATGTTCAGGAGGAAGGTGTGCAAGAAATGGTAGAAGAAATTGAAAGTTCATTTCTCCCTATCATTACTGAACTCAGATCTGCATGAAGATCTACCTCTAACTTGTTTAGATTTCTTGACGACTACGTACAATAGTTCTCTCTTCCTCTCATACTGTACCTTGTGCCATCAAGGCATGGATTGTAGGATGTTTCTTGTTTGCTGCAAATCGAACAGTGTACAAAAGTACATGTTATCTTTGGCCAGTATTTTACAAATAGTTTAAAACTCCAGACACGCCAGAAACGTGGTAATAGTTCTTCCATTGCCACTGCTGTAATATATGTAAATTAACGTGCTGATACCAGACTTGGAGAGAGTCTTGGTCAGTAGTAAAAGCAAAATTGAAAATTGCCAGGGTCTCTTGAGAGGGAAGAAATCGTTTTCGTCTTTGGTGGTATGGTTGAAAAGCCTTTTATATTCGCGGTAATGCTGTTATTTTTTAATGACTAAATATAGTCCAGTCAGGAAGAAGCTGACGGTAGAATAATTATGCAATTGGCATAATAATTTTCTCTGTGGGATCAAGAAAGCCGTTTCTGTTAGTCCAGACAGAGATTGTTTGGTTCTGTTGGTCCATTACCAAATAGTCTTGGTATTGACACACTCTTTCTCAAAACTGGTCGAAAATCTATACATTATATGACCTTAAAAAGGTACACGTATATACCAATCCATTATAGAGTTGCAAATTTGTTGCCTGCCTAGCTAGAGTGTTCCCTATCTTGTTGTCTGTTTATTATCTTAGGTAGATACATGTTTCATCCATGTATGGCATACTAATAGGTAAAAAGAAAGCAGTCCAGGTACTTTTGAAATATGCAGAGAAACTTGGTTAACTATCCGGCTTTGGCTGTAATCCCAGTTTGTCTTCTGCATCTAGGTCTGCGGCCACTGCTTTTGGTGGGTGCCTAACTGTGATTCCCTTAATTCTTTGCGTAGAAGTATTGTTCTTGAAGAGAAACGTGTTAAACCAAGAAAGCTTCCTACAACTGATGACAGTTTTATGTTGCATTTACTTCGTTATACTTATCACTTAGTAATTTTGAGAAATTTGACAAAAACAAAATTGTTTTCAATTAATACATTGCTTCCTTGGGTTATTTGTTACATACTATATGATTATGTGATGAGTTCTACATGTTGATAATGTGATGCATTATGTTAATGAGCCTTTGTGTCTGTAAAGAATAAGCAACAAACGAAGTTATACACATACCTTCCACTATGGGAGTGGAAAACACGTGTAATATTAGGTAACTCGTGTATTTGAGTTTTATTTCAGACTTAGGTCACTATATACTTTAAGATTATAACTGTTTTAGTCTCAAAGCTTTTCTGTGCATTTTGTTGAAGAGGAAAATGCAGTTGTTTTTTTCTTTTGTTTAAAGGAATTTGCTGCCTGCCTAACATCACATAATGTTTAACACTTATGAAAGATGGTTTGCAGCTGTATAAGTGTAACACTTTCTCCTGTAAATGCACATTAACCTACCCCACCCAATTGTCAAAGCTAGAAAACTGTATAGAGGATGTTTGTTTGATTCAGTGAAATATCAAATTTATGTCACAACTGAACCCCAAAAACTGATATTTTCACGAGTTGTGTAGCCACGAGTGACAATGTCAGTGTTTTTGGTGTTCACAAGTGAAACAAACAAATTTTCTTTTATTTCATGTTTTCTTGACAAAATAATCAGGACAATTTGGAATCATAGTATTTTCATTCCCATGGAGAACCCCATAATAATAAAAACCGCATTACTTCAATCATTACTGATAGAGCAAAACAAGTAGTTCTAAAAGTTTATTTCAGATAAAAGTATTTAAAAGTCATATCTATCTCTATCATCCAATGAAACTGAAACATCAATCTATAAGATATAAATTGAAACAATTGTTAAATAAAGAAGTCTGCACTTTGTCAAGCCATGAATCGCGGAGTAATACTCA
Source organism: Saxidomus purpurata (assembly GCA_022818135.1). NCBI lineage: Eukaryota > Metazoa > Mollusca > Bivalvia > Venerida > Veneridae > Saxidomus > Saxidomus purpurata. Next base: position 25,593 of record JAFMSR010001397.1, on the reverse strand, counting down.
ATCAGCAAGAACAGTGAAAATAAAAATGGTAATCCACGTTTCAGAACTGTGGATTCTCACTTTTATTTCACGAGAAAACTCTATATAATTCACTGGAAAACATAAAATAAAGTGTATTAATATCAAATACCAAATTGATATTTAATAGGGATTGAATTAAATCAAACTATTTTTACACCTTATTTCTACTCAAAATTATCTATAATTAAAATATGTTTCATTTGCATACACTAACAATTTATGCGATTTACGCTTGAATTCAACAAATATCAGTGTGTTGGACAGCCGGCCATTTTGAAGCCATCATTGATTTAGTAAATAAAAGATTAGAATGTATCTACTAAAATGCAACATACCTGCAAAAGAATATGCATAAAATAAACTAAAAATAACAATCATAGTAACTTAAAAGTTGAAATAAAGCTCAAGCATTTACATTGCAAAGTGTGTGAAATTACCCCACCCACATTTAAAGCTTGTGCATTTATTATTTTATTTTTCCTTATACTGTTATGTAACTATTTTGAGAAGTTTGTGTCAAATTTTATTTCTTGTCACATAAATGTATCAAATTGGTAAAACAAATGAACTGCTGTTACAAAAATTTCTTTCCAGAACGGAAAAAGTGTCCACTCTAAAGGGTGAAATTGTCTTTTTTCATAAATTTTACTGAACAGGTGATATGTTAATGTTACTCATCAATTTTGTCCTATCTATATTTTTATTAATTTCCACATTTTATAAGCAATCAGAAAATGTAGCTAAAAAATTATATGATGAAACAGTATGAAAAATGAAGCTGAAATTAGTAACAGTTTTCACCGTTTCGACTGCTCAGCTATTCTCTGTGTAACAAAGGCAATAACGGTGTTTTCAGTCAAAAGTATTACTCATATTTGAAGTCAAATGAATGAATGTGTCTTGTTAATAACAGTTGTGCATATAAGCTGGTAAAGAATATATCAATATAAGATAAGTACACTCCAAAGCCCAGTACCCTTACATTTGACCATATTTTAGTCTAAATGGCGGCCATTTTGGAAGCCATCTTGGATTCTACTAAATGATCTGCACATCAAAATTTGCTAAATAATACATATTAGCTGGAAACTTCTGTTTGAAGTACAAAATATTGAAGGTAAAATAAATAAAAGTTCAAATAAACAAGTAAACTTAGAGCGAAAATACATGTAAAATACCCCACCCACTTTTAAAGCATGTGCATTCAAATTTTGTTCTCTTTTACTGCTTTAATAATTATTTTGATAAGCCATAAGTCATATTTTATTTCTTGTCACATAAGTGTATCAAATTGGTAAAAAAATGAACTGCTGTTAAAAAATACCTCTCAAAACCGAAAAATTGATCACACTTACGGGTAAAATTGTCATTTTTTTCATAAATTTCCTAAATTCATAAAAAACATCCTGAAATTGTATATTTAGTGTGTTTTACATATTTCTATGTTTTAAACCAAAACACAATCTTTAAAAATAATCTGGACCACCAGCACTACAAAAACTCGATTTTTCAGAATTGGCGGCCATCTTGGACGCCTCTTGGTTTTTCGGAACGCCACCATTTATGCCAATTTAGCCGGCAGTTTCATAAACTACAATCTATTACGAACATTTTGATATATGACTCAGCTTGTTATACGGGGGGGTCCAGGTTACTTAAAAAATAGAGCCCTTTTGGACTGATTGTCACCCTACTAGTAGGGTCAACATGCAAATCGAAGCTATTCTTTTTTCGAGTTTTTGGATTTACCGCTGAAATAAAACAGTACTGGAAAGGTCTAGTAAGGCTGTATTGTGATGTTTATCGCTTTTTAAAGTTGATTTGTATAGCTTAGATGTCCATGTTTCTTTAACTGCACATCATAATTTATACTGCCAAAGTTCACTCGAACAGAAGTGGACAAAACAGTAGAAAGAGACATTGAACTTTAGATATAATTGTTTAAGTTGGCCTATATTTGACGTTAACTGACGTATACTAATTTATAAACAACAATGAAAACTAAAGGGTTGTTTATTTTACACAAAACACTCATTTCTCCAACCCCCTCCACACACGTACAAAACCACTCTCTGTTTTGGGGAACAACGGTCAGAACTAGTTAAGGAAGTAGGTTGTTAAGATATATGCTATAACTTTAAATTCATATATTTCTACGCGTAAAGTAAAGTGACCTTGACCCCCCCAAAAAAAAAAAAAAAAATAAAATATTTGTTTTGCTTCAAAAAATTCAAAAACTAAAAAATATATTTATAGTAACAGTGACCTTGACCTTTATCCTAATGACCTGCAATGCAATTCCATGCTTCTTCTCCATGGAAGCTACCTGCATACCAAGTTTCATTGCACTTTGTCAGTCCTAACTTTTATTGAGCGGAAATTATTCTATTTTTTGTAACAGTGACCTTGACCTTGAACTAAGGTGAATGTAACATGCGCTCTGCACATCGTGTCAATATAGTAAACATTTGTGGTGAGTTTTTATAAAATCCTTTTAGGGGTGTAGAAGATACGGAGCGGACACGAAATGCAAGACTCGAACCTTTGACATTGAGCTGTGACCTTGACCTTGAGCCGGTGCGGTTGGTTCATGGGCTCTGCACATCAAGTTTCATGAAAATCCTTTGAGGGGTTTCGGAGCGTACACGATTCTGACGGACAGACAGGCAGACATCCATAGCAAAAAATATAGATGATTTGTCTAATGAACGTAAAATGATAAATAAATCCAATTTTAAAGAACAACATATATCAAAAAAATACCTCACTTTAGCAAAAAATACTAAACAAAGAGGCCCCCTGTAATAATGTGCTACATGTATCCACTTATTAATTGTACAACAAAATTTTTACATAGAATAATGTTTGTACGTTTTACGATACAACAAAATATTCTTAAACGCTGATTTGACAGACAATGACTGGAATGTATAGCTGAACGTTTAGGTTAAGTAATGATACTTGCAAATATTCTATTATTTATGCTTTTAAGCTATTTAATTTGACCACAGTTTAAGGGTGTGCCTCTTTAATTCACTTATCGGTTGCAGTTGTTCGTAACTTGCCTAAACCAGCACCTGAGTATATCATAAACTCATTTTCCGTCTTTTCAATTGAACCAAATTCAATCCTTTCACAGTCGTTATACTTTGTACATGTTTTGTCGTATGCAAAGTCGATCATTTTATATGACATAGTTTTACAAAATGGTGCTTTACCAGGATCATCACACTGTGTGATATACCAAAGACCATAATCCTGGAAGACATAGGAACTCACATCCTTTGTAACCTCTCCTTTATAAGTATATTCAGAGTATTGCAATTCTTGAAAACCCTTAACCGTCAGCCAACCAGACAAATAACATCCTATCAATAAAAAGCATACCAGCAGCAAAGTTTGTCCAAAACATGAAACCAGCTATGCGTACTGCACTCCTTTTTCGCTCCTTTGTAGCGGCTGGAAAACCGTCGGCTTTTAGCTGGCTGGTCTCTCTTGTTCCGCCAAAGTTCTGCTCCTGCTGAATGAGGTTATCCATCGTATAGTGCCTGTCTTGATCAGATTCATTTTGTTTGTATTGTGCCATTGTCTTTTATGTCTAAAGAAATGAGAGTCTATATGATGTACATACCAATTGTTAATAGTTTAATTCAAGTGCAGTATAAGTAGAAGAATGATTTTGACATTAACTAGCCAATCTCTTTATACTACTGCTCTGATATATTTCAAAAGGAGTACTTTAAAAATCTCAGTTCTACACGTAAAACTTCCCCTTTCGACATGAAATTATTTTAGCTATCATTCTGAGTATAAGAGATTATTCGTAAAGCATTTATGTTTGACTTCAGCTTGTCATTAGTTTTGGCAAATTTTCTGAAAAAATAACCCAGCTCAGTAATATTAGTAATGCTCACTCATTCAGGACTCATTCACTTAAGTGTCTACACTGAAATTTCTTTTGTCGATAATAGTATACCCCGAACGAAATTAGTAAAGCAAAAAGTTTTGTTTTGTGAATTTGTGTCTTGACTAACTAAATAATTTAATCAGATGCGTATGACCTATATTGAAAAAATATGGTTATTGAACACTATGATCCAATACTTATTCTGTACAATATTGAACTGACTCAGGATTCGAACAGAAAATATAAAGCAAATTAGGTAATTCTATACTAATTCTGTACCAGTTCTGTCTGCAACCACTAACCGAAAAATACTAAAATGCTAAATCTGTACTAATGCTTTGCTTTTGAATACATAATTATTATGTTTTATTAAATCTGTACTAATTTTGTGCTTTTAAATGTATAATTATTCTGTATCATAAAATCTCTACCATACTGTGCTTTTGAATACATAATTATTGTGTTATATTAAATCTGTACTAATTCTGTGCTTTTAAATGTATGATTATTCTGTATCATGAAATCTGTACCATACTGTGCTTTTGAATACATAATTATTATGTTATATTAAATCTGTACTAATTATGTGCTTTTAAATGTATAATTATTCTGTATCATTAAATCTGTACTAATGCTGTGCTTTTGAATACGTAACTATTATGTTTTATTAAATATGTACTAATTCTGTGCTTTTAAATGTATAATTTTTCTGTATCATTAAATCTGTACTAATTCTGTGCTTTTGAATACATAATTATTATGTTTTACTAAATCTGTACTAATTCGGTGCTTTTAAATATATCATTATTCTCTATTATTTAATCTGTACTAATTCTGTGCTTCTGAATACATAATTATTATGTTTTATTAAATTTGTACTAATTCGGTGCTTTTAAATATATCATTATTCTCTTTTATTAAATCTGTACTAATTATGTGCTTTTGAATACATAATTATTATGTTTTATTACATCTGTACTTATTCGGTGCTTTTAAATATATCATTATTCTCTATTATTTAATCTGTACTAATTCTGTGCTTTTAAATATAAAATTATTCTGTACTATTAAATCGGTACTAATTCTGTGCTTTAAAATATAAAATTATTCTTTTTTATTGAATCTGTACTAATTCTGTGCTTTTAAATGTATAATAATTCCGTATTATTAAATCTGTACTTATTAAGTGCGTTTATATGTATAATTATTCTGTATTATTAAATATGTACTATTTTTTGCTTTTAAATATATGATTATTGTTTTATTACACCTTTACTAATTATGTGCTTTTAGATATAAAATTATTCTGTATTATCTAATCTGTACTAATTCATATCTTTGAATATATAACTGACATTACAGGTTTATTAATGGCACAACATGTAACATAATAAACCTAACAACAAATGTTTTAATTTATTTTTAATAAGAAGTCAATTAAAGCATTTGTTGTAAGGTTTACTAATTTTTGTTGTTGTTTTTCTTATATTACAATTGCATTTTCATTTCAAATATACCAACAAATTGTGGTTAGGACTACCATATAGCAGGCGAAGATTGTAGGAAATAAAGATATATATTATGCTTTGATAACAGCATATATTTATTGTATTAAACTACTTCTGAAAATAGATCAGGTTTTCATTTATTTCAAAATAACAAATTATAATTTATTGTTTATAACCATGTATCGGTGTGTTAATTAATGGACTGAGACTGTGATGCGGCTAATCTAAATTACTTTTCTACAAATTTTTTTAATTCACAAGATTCAAACATTTTGTAAAATGTTTAAGCTATCAAAGCACTTGGAAGAATATATTGTTTAATTAAGGCAAGAATTGCTTTACAGTTATAAATAATTAAGTCAATAACCGTTTTACAGTAATGAATAATTAAGGCAAGAATTGCTTTACAGTAATAAAAATCAGTAGTACCTTTTCACAGTCTGCTCTTGTTGCTTTAAAAGTCATTGATATTTTCAAGTCCTATTCAGAATTGATGATGTCCTCGTCCGCACAAATGTTTGAGCTATATTGTCAGAACATTCCGCTCACATTTAAGTATTACCTTAAACTACTTTTAAACGCAAAAAGTAACTCCGTAGGACTTTATTAAGTAACTCCGTATTACTTTCAAACGTGTCTGCCTTTTCCGGACCAATCACAGAGCTACTGAAAGTTACTACAGAGAGCTGCACCAATCACAGAGCTGCTGAAAGTCACTGCAGAGAGCTGCACCAATCACAGAGCTGCTGAAAGTCACTGAAGAAGGCTTCTGATAATTACTTCCTGTAATTTTCAGATGAGCTTATTTTTGTAAGCATGTTCAGTGTCTATAAATGAAACATTAATTGCCTCTTATAAAAAATGTGATCGTCAGTACATGTATTTATCTTTATGCATAACTACACAAATGTATTTGCATTCTTTAAACATAAATTGTCTCCTTATATACAATTGCAGTTAACCATGCCTTAAATAATTAAAAGTATTAAGCAGCATTTTCCAGTTTTGATATGAAGTGCACGTAATATTTAAATAAGAAATAAAATATGAGACATAACTTTATTGTTTTTAAGCAAAATCCTTTATACATGTATATAGATATAAAGTCATTATATGGTTTAAAATATTTCAGTAAATGCACCAAAGTATGAGAGAATGAAGGTAATGTTGTACTTTTAAGTGGGAAATTACTTCAAACGCTCAGACATTGGTTAAGAATAGATTAAGGTCTTTAAAATTATAATTCAACAAGAAAGCATTGTTGCATAATGACAGTGTAAAGTTAGACCCCAGATTGTAATTTTGCCATGAAACTTACGAGAGAAAAAAATGGTAGAGCCTATTAACATTTACATGGCAATTTAATGTACGAAAGTAAACTGCTAATATGTTGGCTTTAAAAACATAGAGTTTAAAGTGAAAATCAAAGTCTGGCAAAATGTTAATTCTGTACTTTTCACTTTGCCAAAGTCAAACTAAACACCAATTTTCATCTTGCTTAAGTCTTAAACTTATTTCTAATTCTTAACACAGTTAAAGCAATTTAACCCTTGTTTGCATAGCAATATCTGGTTTAGCTGTACCAATTCTTTACTTAATTTCTATACAAAACGGTATCTTATCGACACAGAATTGGTGCAGTACGAAAACCTTTCATTTCAAACACTTTTTCTTCTGATATAGATCTTCAATCATATGTGTGCCATGTAGCATTATCCATACGTGTAATTCACATCTAGATGTTTATTGTTTGCTATACAATTCTTCTAAACGTCTAAATAGCGGAACTGGTTATAACACTTAATATAACACAGTTAACGCTGTAATTCTAACCTATATATCTCACAAAACTACAGAGATACAAATCTACAGACTTACCCTAGTTTACCATGTTTACATGTACAGGTGGAAATACGAAGTATATGTTATGACAAAATTAATGCAATCCGAGCATTTCATTTATAAGTTTACGTAAAAAGAATTTCACTTACAAAGCTTGCATATGAACTATCGATCCGGTTACCGTCTTTATCTAGTACAAATGCTCTCATAGCCAAGAAGGGAGGCAAACGCTTGCATAAATCATATCTTGGATCGGATCTAATATTGTGTTTAAAAGGGTAACTGGACTATATAAACCACTAGATGGCGCTGGGGCAGGTTTTTCAATAATTTCAAACATGTTTCACATCAGGGACAGTTTTTTTCAAAATTTTGACAAAATTACAGAACTGTTTCCTTTGAAATTTGTTACAAAGGTAAACTGTGTCATTTCATAACAGTTCATCGACATCTGCAAATCAATATACCCCTCTTCTTCGAAGGGGGCATAATTATGTCGACGAATGTCAATAGTTGCAGGATTTAATAGCAGATCTCTATCTCTACTGAAATGTTCACAGTATAATAGATAATGCTCCTCAGTACCCACTAAATTTCTAGTATACATAAGCTACAGAGTCGTTCATGGGAAGGTGTTCCATCGTATCTACCGGTTTCAACGGGAAGCTAATGATTTGCGGTTCTAAAGCGAGATAGATAGATAGATAGATAGATAGATAGATAGATAGATAGATAGATAGATAGATAGATAGATAGATAGATAGATAGATAGATAGATAGATAGATAGATAGATAGATAGATAGATAGATAGATAGATAGATAGATAGATAGATAGATAGATAGATAGATAGATAGATAGATAGATAGATAGATAGATAGATAGATAGATAGATAGATAGATAGATAGATAGATAGATAGATAGATAGATAGATAGATAGATAGATAGATAGATAGATAGATAGATAGATAGATAGATAGATAGATAGATAGATAGATAGATAGATAGATAGATAGATAGATAGATAGATAGATAGATAGATAGATAGATAGATAGATAGATAGATAGATAGATAGATAGATAGATAGATAGATAGATAGATAGATAGATAGATAGATAGATAGATAGATAGATAGATAGATAGATAGATAGATAGATAGATAGATAGATAGATAGATAGATAGATAGATAGATAGATAGATAGATAGATAGATAGATAGATAGATAGATAGATAGATAGATAGATAGATAGATAGATAGATAGATAGATAGATAGATAGATAAATAGATAGATAGATAAATAGATAGATAGATAGATTTATTTCAACATAAAATGTACAATTTACATGGCAACTTATAATTAAAACATACAATAAAACAATAAACAAACATATATGAATTAATATAGCCATGCCAATCAACATTATATGTTAAGGATAACACAAAAAAAAGAGCTAAAACAAACTCTTATTTCCATTGTGGTCCTTAAGATATAGTATTGTATGACATAGGAAGATACAATTTATCACAGTAAAAAATCACAGCAAAATGCCTTAAGAGAAGTTTGTATAAAAACCCTGATTGAAAGACATTAAAAAAGTCAAGTTAAGCTTAAAAAATGTTCCTTAACCTTGCATTTAAATGAATACAAAGTAGTTGCATCCCTCACATTTTGTGGCAGACTGTTCCATAGACAACAACCATTGTATGCAAATGATTTTTTTCCAAAACTTTTGACCACAGGGAGAGCATATCTCTTACTATCTGACATAGAAAAACCTGTACCATCAACGGAGGGATATGCCTTTGCTCTAAACCTTGTGGGATAATCATGAACAGTATTGATAGGGGTAAAGTGCTCACTTAAATATGAAGGGGCAACATTAGAATTAATTTTATAAACATGACAGAGAGTTATCTGATTAACTCTACTTGAAACTGGTAACCAGTTCAGACGTGAAAAATGCTCAATTCCAATATGTGACATTGGATGTAAATTCAACACAAAGCGTATAAGTTTATTTTGTGTGACCTGTAACTTGTTTTTTAATTCCTGTGTTAAACTATTAAACCAGGTAGAAGAGGCATAGTCAAAATGACATTGTATAAGTGATGTAACTAACAGTTTTTTTGTATGCAGAGTGAGAAATTCACTTTTACGGTACAGGAATTTTAACCGAGCATTGGATTTCTTAATTACAGACCTAGCCATAGACTCAAAAGACAAATTTTGATCAATGGTAGCACCAAGATATTTAACTGAAGATTTGGATTCAATGGATTGACCATTGCAATTTATTTCAAGATTTGCTTGTTTTTTTAACCTTTGCGTTGACCCAAATAAAATAGATTCTGTCTTACCAAGATGAAGAGATAGTTTATTACATATGAGCCATTGACTGACAATATTCAGGTCCTGACTTAAGAAATTTTCAATATCATACTTGTTTTTGGCAGACACAAGAATTGCTGAGTCATCAGCATAGAGAAGCAGTTTGTTTTTTTACAACAGCTGACATGTCATTCACATAAATAAGAAAAAGCAGAGGACCTAATATAGATCCCTGGGGCACACCACATGTTATATTGGCAGATGAAGACAAAGTACATGATATTTCAACCAACTGACGTCTATCAGACAAATAGGAAGAAAACCATCTGATAGAGGATTCTGTGAGACCCAATGCTCTTAGTTTCATTAAAAGAATTGAGTGATTGACGGTATCAAATGCGTTTTGGAGATCTAATAGAACCATACCCACAAGGTGACCTTTATCCATCTGAAAACGAATATAGTCTGTGAGGTGAATAAGGCATGTATCAGTTGAAAACCCATGTCTAAAACCTGACTGATATTCATACAAAAATCTATTTTGGACAAGGTACTGTTCTAATTGATCATAAATGACTCGTTCAATGACCTTAGATACAATACTAAGGATAGAAACTGGACGATAATTCCCGACATCGGTTTTATCATTCTTCTTGTATAAAGGCACCACACGAGCAGACTTAAGTTCATCTGGGACAGTACCTTGTATAATTGACAGGTTTATAACATGTGCAAGTGGACCAGCAATAATAGAGGCTGAGTCTTTAACAAAACGTGAGGGAATCCCATCTAAACCTGTCGCCTTATTTGGACAAAGATTGTTTAGGTACTTCAGAACCTTACTTTCAGAAACAATTGAAAATGTAAAACTATCAGGCTTTACACCTTTAGAAGAATAAAAATTAAAAACAAAATTCCTACCAAAATTATTAACACAATTAGGTAATTTGCTCACAAGTTTATCTGCAACAGAGGTGTAAAATGAGTTAAATTTTTCTGCCACCTTGAGTTTATCAAAACAAATGTTACCATCAATGGTCAGTCCAATATTACTTGAGCACTGATTATTCTTACTTGGTAAACCTAGATCTTTTAGCCTTTTCCATAAAGACTTAGAGTCATTTTTATTGTTTTCTAGAGAAGATTTAAAAAAATTCTTTTTCGCATTCCTAATAACAGTATTTGCCTTGTTTCTTGAGGACTTGAAAAGATTAAAATTTTCTTCAGATTTGTCATTATTATAATTATAAAAAGCCTTAGCCCTAGCCTTAATACATTCTAAAACTTCAGAGTCTACCCATTCTTCAGTTCTTTGTTTAATGCGAACAGATTTGAGGGGAGCAATAGTATCTAAAGTAGAGACAAAAATTGATTTAAAATTGTTCCAAGCACTGTTTACATTATCACAATATAAAACTGATGACCAGTCTGAACCTAGTAGAGATTGCTGAAAACTTCCTTTATTATAGTGCTTTAAAGAACGAACAGTAGCAGTATTGTGTTTTCCAATAAATTCACAAGAAACTTTTCTGGTACAGAAAGTCATCATATGATCACTAACACAACAGTCAATTACACCACTCTGTGAAATATTTTTAGGATCTGATACTAAAACCAAATCAATAGTTGTAGAAGATGAGAGTGAGATTCTTGTAAAATTATTGATTACTTGTTTAAGACTAAACATATCACACAAAGATTTCAAACTCCTGACTAGTGGACACCTGTTTTTAGATGACACATCTGTATTAAAATCACCTAAAATGACTGTTTCTGATTTAATCAAAGATGTACTGGATAAAAATACTGATTCTAAAATGTCATAAAAGTTAGACTGCTTTGGGGAGAGAATATTGAGATTGAGAGAATATTTGTCTTCTAATTTACACCAATACTTTTCGAGTTATACATATTTTTTTAAGCTTGAGTAAATTAATACTTTGTTTGATCCCTGGAGCTGCTCATGCCAGTGCTGTTTATATATTATAATTATATGTATACTTAAGTTGCTTTAATTTGTTTATGTAAATTTTTACTGCTAATTTGAAACTGATTTTCCCACAAATCCGGCCGGCCTACTGTTGTCAAAATATCTTTAATTTCATTTATCAATTTGAAATTACTATCTGGTAGATTAATAATGTATGTATATAAATTTGCAGTTTGGACCTTTCTGAATACGCTAAGTAACATTAATTACACGAAAACCTTGACAGCGACAATTCCCTTCAATATATGACCATCGACGCGCGGAAATGTACATTCGGACATTTGTTACATTATTCGACTATAATAATTATTGATAAAAACCCCATAAAATTTACATTTTTGTCACTCTCTTTAAATGCTAAACCAATGAAAAAACTGATAGCCACTATATATTATATGAGTTTTGACGTCAAATGTTGGTATGTGACGTCATTTTTAGAGTGAACAATGATGCCTTAGGTATACTTTTTCAAAATGTTGTAGTTTTGTATGTACTGGACTTGGGTAACTGAAATTTTCCATTACTGATATTGAAATATTGTTTGTTCAAATATGCAGGAAAGCTAGTTTCACAGTATTTTGTCCGAAGGCAATTTTCCCGTGTCGCTGGTCATATTTATCACATAGTTCACATAGTTTGAGGCCAAATATGTTACACATATAAGCTTATAGCTTGTTAGGCCTATGTTAGTGTTTTTCCTGTTGGTAGTGATCTTGTTAAGATCAGAAAATATTATTAGTTTTTCTTAAATCAGAGTGCTAGCAATTTAGCACTGTAATAACAGTATGAGCTAGTGTTCAATGCTAATGAATAGTAAGTTAATTACTAGCATTTAATATGTTGCTAAACATTTAGCAATATGGTAACAGTACTACGTGTACTGTTCAATAATATAAATAGTTTACTAGCCATTTAGCACCAGTTACAGTACTGCATGTATTGTAATATAAATGCATGTCAAAACTGAAGGTTAAAACAGAAGACTGGACCTTTTAAAACATTGGTATTTACAAGTTGCATATGCCTGTCTTACTTGTAACATGAGGGTTCAAATTTAGATTCTTGGACCCAGTGTTTATTAATTCTACGCTTGAAGGCATTTATGGAGGGCGCAGAAGCAACCTGTTGTGGAAAATTACAGGTGTTAACCACTCTTTGACTGAAAAAGGAACTTTTAAGTTTAGTGTTTGATCCTTTTTTGCAAATCTGACGGGAATTTGCCCTTCTGAGTGAGTTAGACAATCCTGGTTTATCCATATGAGGGAAAAACTGCCCCCACTGACAATGTCCTTTCCTTCAAGTATCTTATAGACTTGGAGCATATCGGCACGTTCACGTCTGTATTCTATGGAACGCCAAATCTACATATATTCAAATATTTGAAGAGGTCTTTAAATAATTGGAGAGCTCTCTAATTCAATTATTGATATCAAAAATTGATTTAAAGCGCGCAGTAGTATAAAATTGGGGGTCCCCCCCTGATATTTTTGCACATACTGATATTTTTGCACATACCAATATTTGCGCACATACACCCTTTACGATGTAGGGGAAGTAAATGCTACAGAAACTGGTTTTTATCACCGCAAGAGTGATGTCCCGGAATGGAGACACATTGTTTTAAAAAGTGTTTCCACCAATCACGATAGAAGAAGAAACATGAATGTCAATAATCTTGAAAAACTAATTTTTTAATATATATTTAAAACGATACATTTGAAGAGAGTATAGTTTATTCACGCTGAGAGACAGCAGCAGACTTTTCAGGTTATAACGACCGGTTTAGAGACCATATCATCGCTTTTGCGTCCGCCATTCAATTAGCACTTAATGTCCGGTGTGTAAATCTTACATGCATGAGTCGGTTTTCTATAGGATGTGTAGCAGAGCAAAGGTCACATAATATATCTCTACAGGGGTATAGTAGGAATTCACTATTATATATATATCAACACTATAAGCCACACGAAGTGACAAGATGAGTCATTCAGAAGGTATGATGAGGTATTGAGGAGGCATGAGGAGGTAATGAGGAGGTACGAGGAGGCATGAGGAGGTAATGAGGAGGTATGATGAGGTATTGAGGAGGTAATGAGGAGGTACGAGGAGGTTATGAGGAGGGTCACTTCTTGTGGCTTATAGTGTTGATATATATGATAGTGATTTGGTACAGACGGCAAGGTCAGTTGCTAATAAAGCGAGACCGTTATCTCACTATGGAGTGTAACGACAAGAACATCATATTTCATTGTAGGAAATGTGGTTACGTTTTTTTTTGCTTTGGAGAAACCTATGACATACATGCGAGTATTATTCAAATATCTGTATATGCTGCGACTGCGTGTTTGAAAACCGTAAGGCATTTCTCAAGCATGTGAAAATGAAAGCCTCGGAGGTAGTGAGGAGAAACAGACCAATGCAAACGGATTCTAACCTTTTATGGATATCTAAGGGAGGTAAAAGTCGTTTGGTTCGGTCTCCTGAATGTTTGCGGCTATATGTGTCAAAATGTTTTATTCGATTTCTATCTATATGGCACTGGTTTCTGCAAATGAGACATGTATGTTGATATTTTGGATTATTTCATTTCAAATTTGGGGTATGCCGTCGAAATCATACAAGTAATACTAGACTTTAATGAGCACCCCAATGACCAATAAATGGAACCTACCCATTGTAAAATTCCAAATGAAACACTTATAAAAGATAGGACGGTTTATTCAAGCGTATAATGCAATGAAAATAAAACAAACTTTTGCGTATATTTCTCAATATACATGTAGATTAATCAAATATTTTTAAAAAGTTGATAACTAATATATTTCGAAAGACTGCATACTTATAAAAACCACAAACATGTATTAAATAACAAGCGAGATTGTCATGGTGACACGATTAAATTACATTTTTTTGAAAGAATACCAAGCACACACTGCGACCCGTAAACCGCAAGCCTTTTCTTTGAATAGCGTTAATTTTAGTGGAGTGAGCGCTGTAGGAAAACATTAATTTAATCTTGCGTATATTTTAAATGAATAGTTTTAGATAAAAGCTTATTACTTGATTTAAACTCTTGCTTGTTGCTAGACGTTTTTATATACCCTTAGTTAAATGGTAAACACCACCTATTGGAAACTTTGAATGACCGAGAAAGAGAAGTCACAAAGCAACATCTGTTTTTATTAGCTACATTGTTTTTTTCTTCTAAATTATCTACATTCCTTTAATATAAAAGCGTGAGTTTTAATAAAACAGACACAAGTTTTGCTCTTTCCAGATGGAACAAATGAATGAAGTCAGTCAATTCGTTGATAGGAATGTCACAGATCATAAAGTTTTTTTATATACAAAAGACACGCAGCTAACTTTAGCTTCGACAATATCGTTTTACTATTAGCCGAACAAGTTTGACAGTCCTGTTATACATGTATCACTCTCACTCAGTATCTTCCATTTGTTCCGTATCTTCTTCCTCTTCCAACTGTGGAGTGACGTAATTGTCCAGCACTTTATCAAACAGAAATCTCCGTTTAAGAATGGCGTACTTTAAGGCTTCCTCCCCTTCGTAGTGTTCTGTTGCAATTAGTTGATTGACTGTCTTCTTTATCGCTTTATAGATGGGATCCTTCTTCATAGCATCGAACCATACCAGTTTTCTACCGAAAATGTTCATCATGGCTTTCCTGTAAGTGCTTTTCATGTCCTCAAAGACATTTTCTCTGGCTTCACTTTCACTGATCTCGGTATCTTCTTCCATAAGCTCCTTCACTTCGGTTTCATACTGCGACTGGCACTTATCAAACGCTTCCTCTACAATGTATTCCCAAGGGTCAATATCCAAACTCTTCTCAGATGTTACAGACATATCGTCGTCGCTGTTATCAGAATTGTTTTCATTAACAGGTCCAAAAATGTCCTCTTGTACAGAAATGTCTGACATCACGTCTTCCTCTGAATCTTCGTCCGGATGTGCAGACCTTTTATGCCGCAACATATTATCCCGTCTTCTAAAGACTTTGAAACATATATCACATTCAAACATCGCGCTTGAAGGCTAAACTGCAAAATGAGGAGGAGTCATGTAAGTGTTCAGTTTAATACCTGTCCAATAGTTGTGATGTTTTCATCTTTTTTTTGAGGTCTGCTTCGGCTTTCTGCTCGCAGATGGTGCCCTCTGCCTAAGTTTCTTGGTACTCTTGTTACTAATACCATCTAACTTCCCTATGGAACCTTTACGCTTCCGTGTTTTACTGACTTCTTTCATTCGTTGCAATTCCAGATCGATTAATGTCACTTTAGGTTTGGACTGACGATCAAGCATACTCTTAGCTATAGCTGTCGTCTGCTCCGCTGGGAGGACCATCCGTATATACATTTCAGAATGAGGCACATGGCTTTTACGAGATGCGCTCCAATTAAACTTCCTCTTTACTCTCTTTTCTTTTGTATCGAATATATCCATTTTTCTCAAGTGTGCGTCTTCACTTCTTGACATCAAAGCAATCACTGAAGTAAAAAATGTCATTCTGTTTATTTATCGTTTAAGACTCGAGCTTTAAGACGTTTAAAAACCACCGTTGCAGTAATATCGATATTCACACGTAAATAGGTATATATCCTACTTACTACCAGCTTATCTATCAGTTCGACCTTATTGTTCACTTATCTTACCCTCCTCTCTCCTCCTCCTACCTCCCTTTTCCCTCCTCCTTCCTCCTCTCCCCCTCACCTTTCCTCCTCTTACCTCATTTTCTATCTTTTTGTCTTATTTTTCCCTTCTTTCCATCGTCACTATTTTCACTTGAGAGAGGTGATATACATATCGACTGATGAAAACGGGACCAGTCCTAAAGTTGACAATGTTTGCTACAGTATCTCGCGACTTTGCACTTCTCGCAGTATTCGAGCGGTACTTCAATCTTGTCACACGCCCAGCATGCTGTGTTGGATGGTAACTGAAGTGGCGCCAAATCGATGCTATAGTTTGAGTTTGAGAAATTCGACATGTCTCGATTATAACGTTACATCTTGAGCTTATTTTGAGATAACAATATGGTCTTATCCGTATTACGTAGCATGCAACGAAATGCTGAAACCTCTAGTGAGCTCGACAAATTATCGGTCAGTGTATTTATCGTTTAAGACTTTACCTTCAAAAAGCAATTTCCGTTAATCTTACAGTTTTCTTCCCAGCATATGTTTCAGATGCCTCAAAAATGTTCTTTGGTCCTGAAACGCTTTTTCGCGGCACACGCGTATGTAAGAATAATACTCACTTGTATGCCACACTCTTAAATGGAGTCCTTCTTAAGTTTATGATTCAAATATGGTTAACTCCTCGGAGGTAAGGGAGTGCCCCCTGCGGTAGGGGTTGGTGTCAGACACGTTTGGGGGCACTCCCTTACCTCCGAGGAGTTAACCATATTTGAATCATAAACTTAAGAAGGACTCCATTTAAGAGTGTGGCATACAAGTGAGTATTATTCTTACATACGCGTGTGCCGCGAAAAAGCGTTTCAGGACCAAAGAACATTTTTGAGGCATCTGAAACATATGCTGGGAAGAAAACTGTAAGATTAACGGAAATTGCTTTTTGAAGGTAAAGTCTTAAACGATAAATACACTGACCGATAATTTGTCGAGCTCACTAGAGGTTTCAGCATTTCGTTGCATGCTACGTAATACGGATAAGACCATATTGTTATCTCAAAATAAGCTCAAGATGTAACGTTATAATCGAGACATGTCGAATTTCTCAAACTCAAACTATAGCATCGATTTGGCGCCACTTCAGTTACCATCCAACACAGCATGCTGGGCGTGTGACAAGATTGAAGTACCGCTCGAATACTGCGAGAAGTGCAAAGTCGCGAGATACTGTAGCAAACATTGTCAACTTTAGGACTGGTCCCGTTTTCATCAGTCGATATGTATATCACCTCTCTCAAGTGAAAATAGTGACGATGGAAAGAAGGGAAAAATAAGACAAAAAGATAGAAAATGAGGTAAGAGGAGGAAAGGTGAGGGGGAGAGGAGGAAGGAGGAGGGAAAAGGGAGGTAGGAGGAGGAGAGAGGAGGGTAAGATAAGTGAACAATAAGGTCGAACTGATAGATAAGCTGGTAGTAAGTAGGATATATACCTATTTACGTGTGAATATCGATATTACTGCAACGGTGGTTTTTAAACGTCTTAAAGCTCGAGTCTTAAACGATAAATAAACAGAATGACATTTTTTACTTCAGTGATTGCTTTGATGTCAAGAAGTGAAGACACACACTTGAGAAAAATGGATATATTCGATACAAAAGAAAAGAGAGTAAAGAGGAAGTTTAATTGGAGCGCATCTCGTAAAAGCCATGTGCCTCATTCTGAAATGTATATACGGATGGTCCTCCCAGCGGAGCAGACGACAGCTATAGCTAAGAGTATGCTTGATCGTCAGTCCAAACCTAAAGTGACATTAATCGATCTGGAATTGCAACGAATGAAAGAAGTCAGTAAAACACGGAAGCGTAAAGGTTCCATAGGGAAGTTAGATGGTATTAGTAACAAGAGTACCAAGAAACTTAGGCAGAGGGCACCATCTGCGAGCAGAAAGCCGAAGCAGACCTCAAAAAAAGATGAAAACATCACAACTATTGGACAGGTATTAAACTGAACACTTACATGACTCCTCCTCATTTTGCAGTTTAGCCTTCAAGCGCGATGTTTGAATGTGATATATGTTTCAAAGTCTTTAGAAGACGGGATAATATGTTGCGGCATAAAAGGTCTGCACATCCGGACGAAGATTCAGAGGAAGACGTGATGTCAGACATTTCTGTACAAGAGGACATTTTTGGACCTGTTAATGAAAACAATTCTGATAACAGCGACGACGATATGTCTGTAACATCTGAGAAGAGTTTGGATATTGACCCTTGGGAATACATTGTAGAGGAAGCGTTTGATAAGTGCCAGTCGCAGTATGAAACCGAAGTGAAGGAGCTTATGGAAGAAGATACCGAGATCAGTGAAAGTGAAGCCAGAGAAAATGTCTTTGAGGACATGAAAAGCACTTACAGGAAAGCCATGATGAACATTTTCGGTAGAAAACTGGTATGGTTCGATGCTATGAAGAAGGATCCCATCTATAAAGCGATAAAGAAGACAGTCAATCAACTAATTGCAACAGAACACTACGAAGGGGAGGAAGCCTTAAAGTACGCCATTCTTAAACGGAGATTTCTGTTTGATAAAGTGCTGGACAATTACGTCACTCCACAGTTGGAAGAGGAAGAAGATACGGAACAAATGGAAGATACTGAGTGAGAGTGATACATGTATAACAGGACTGTCAAACTTGTTCGGCTAATAGTAAAACGATATTGTCGAAGCTAAAGTTAGCTGCGTGTCTTTTGTATATAAAAAAAACTTTATGATCTGTGACATTCCTATCAACGAATTGACTGACTTCATTCATTTGTTCCATCTGGAAAGAGCAAAACTTGTGTCTGTTTTATTAAAACTCACGCTTTTATATTAAAGGAATGTAGATAATTTGGAAGAAAAAAACAATGTAGCTAATAAAAACAGATGTTGCTTTGTGACTTCTCTTTCTCGGTCATTCAAAGTTTCCAATAGGTGGTGTTTACCATTTAACTAAGGGTATATAAAAACGTCTAGCAACAAGCAAGAGTTTAAATCAAGTAATAAGCTTTTATCTAAAACTATTCATTTAAAATATACGCAAGATTAAATTAATGTTTTCCTACAGCGCTCACTCCACTAAAATTAACGCTATTCAAAGAAAAGGCTTGCGGTTTACGGGTCGCAGTGTGTGCTTGGTATTCTTTCAAAAAAATGTAATTTAATCGTGTCACCATGACAATCTCGCTTGTTATTTAATACATGTTTGTGGTTTTTATAAGTATGCAGTCTTTCGAAATATATTAGTTATCAACTTTTTAAAAATATTTGATTAATCTACATGTATATTGAGAAATATACGCAAAAGTTTGTTTTATTTTCATTGCATTATACGCTTGAATAAACCGTCCTATCTTTTATAAGTGTTTCATTTGGAATTTTACAATGGGTAGGTTCCATTTATTGGTCATTGGGGTGCTCATTAAAGTCTAGTATTACTTGTATGATTTCGACGGCATACCCCAAATTTGAAATGAAATAATCCAAAATATCAACATACATGTCTCATTTGCAGAAACCAGTGCCATATAGATAGAAATCGAATAAAACATTTTGACACATATAGCCGCAAACATTCAGGAGACCGAACCAAACGACTTTTACCTCCCTTAGATATCCATAAAAGGTTAGAATCCGTTTGCATTGGTCTGTTTCTCCTCACTACCTCCGAGGCTTTCATTTTCACATGCTTGAGAAATGCCTTACGGTTTTCAAACACGCAGTCGCAGCATATACAGATATTTGAATAATACTCGCATGTATGTCATAGGTTTCTCCAAAGCAAAAAAAACGTAACCACATTTCCTACAATGAAATATGATGTTCTTGTCGTTACACTCCATAGTGAGATAACGGTCTCGCTTTATTAGCAACTGACCTTGCCGTCTGTACCAAATCACTATCATATATATCAACACTATAAGCCACAAGAAGTGACCCTCCTCATAACCTCCTCGTACCTCCTCATTACCTCCTCAATACCTCATCATACCTCCTCATTACCTCCTCATGCCTCCTCGTACCTCCTCATTACCTCCTCATGCCTCCTCAATACCTCATCATACCTTCTGAATGACTCATCTTGTCACTTCGTGTGGCTTATAGTGTTGATATATATATAATAGTGAATTCCTACTATACCCCTGTAGAGATATATTATGTGACCTTTGCTCTGCTACACATCCTATAGAAAACCGACTCATGCATGTAAGATTTACACACCGGACATTAAGTGCTAATTGAATGGCGGACGCAAAAGCGATGATATGGTCTCTAAACCGGTCGTTATAACCTGAAAAGTCTGCTGCTGTCTCTCAGCGTGAATAAACTATACTCTCTTCAAATGTATCGTTTTAAATATATATTAAAAAATTAGTTTTTCAAGATTATTGACATTCATGTTTCTTCTTCTATCGTGATTGGTGGAAACACTTTTTAAAACAATGTGTCTCCATTCCGGGGCATCACTCTTGCGGTGATAAAAACCAGTTTCTGTAGCATTTACTTCCCCTACATCGTAAAGGGTGTATGTGCGCAAATATTGGTATGTGCAAAAATATCAGTATGTGCAAAAATATCAGGGGGGGGGACCCCCAATTTTATACTACTGCGCGCAATAAATGAATGGAAGACCTTTCCAATTCAATTGAAGATATCAAAAATTAAGGTGTATTTCAGCTGTTTTTAAGAGCTCTGTAATTGAATTGAAGAGGTCTCTAATTGATTTGAAGACCTCTGTAATTGTTTTATAGCGCGCTACAAATTAATTTATAGAGGTCTTGAATTCAATTAGAGACCTCTCTAAATCAATTTGAGCGCGGTGAAATTCAATTTTAGATGTCTTGGATTCATACCAAATTTACATATACTCAATTATTTGAAGAGATTTTAAAATATTTGAAGAGCTCTGTAAAATATTTGGAGAGGTCTATAAATCAATTTTTGATATCAAAAATTCGTTTGTAGCGCGGTTTAAATCCATTAATTTGGAGACATCTATAATTCAATTGAAGAGGTCTCCATTTAAATTGTAGACCTCTATAATTGTTTTATAGCGCGCAAGAAATGAATTAATGATATGAAAAATTGATTTTGAGAGGTCTATAATTGAATTGTACCGCGCTTCAATTGTTTTATTTGAGAGCTCTCTATTTCAAGGTTGTACATGGATTATATTGAAGCGCGGTACAAATGAATAAGAGACCTCTCTAAATCAATTTTTGATATCATTAATTCATTTCTTGCGTGCTGTAAAACAATTATAGAGGTCTCTAATTCAATTGCAATGGAGACCTCTTCAATTGAATTATAGATGTCTCTAAATCAATGGATTTAAACCGCGCTACAAGCGAATTTTTGATGTCTTTAATTAATTTGTAGACCTCTCCAAATATTTTTTCAGAGCTCTCCAAATATTTAAAGACCTCTTTAAATACTTTAGTATATGTAGATTTGGCATGTATTAACATCGATTTCAAGATATCTAAAATTGAATTTCACCGCGCTCAAATAGATTTAGAGAGGTCTCTAATTGAATTCAAGACCTCTATAAATTAATTTGTAGCGCGCTATAAAACAATTACAGAGGTCTTCAAATCAATTAGAGACCTCTTCAATTCAATTACAGAGCTCTTAAAAATAGCTGAAATACACCTTAATTTTTTATATCTTCAATTGAATTGGAGAGGTCTTCAATTCATTTATTGTGCGCTTTAAATCAATTTTTGATATCAATAATTAAATTAGAGAGCTCTCCAATTATTTAAAGACCTCTCTATTACAATTTCTGCGCGCTATAATTATTTGGAGATATCTCTAATTGAAATTGAGACCTCTAATATTATTTGAGAAGCTCTCCAAATATTTAAAGACCTCTTCAAATATTTGAGTATATGTAGATTTGGCGTTCCATAGTATTCTAGACTTGGGATTCCCAGTGTATTTATTCTTTCTGAGTACGGCAAGTGGTTTAATCCCTGGGTCATTCTTGGGGCTCTACTCTGGACATT
Source organism: Saxidomus purpurata (assembly GCA_022818135.1). Lineage (NCBI taxonomy): Eukaryota > Metazoa > Mollusca > Bivalvia > Venerida > Veneridae > Saxidomus > Saxidomus purpurata. The sequence continues at coordinate 3,295 of JAFMSR010001397.1, read as the reverse complement.
CTCTAGGGCTATTTGGTCCTTTTTTAGCCTTGGTGACCAAACGGGGAGGCAGACTAAAGATGTGGTATTACTAATGCCTTAAAAAGCTGCACAACATTTCTTTGGACAAATATGAAAAGGTTTTGCTTATTAAGCATAAAATTTGGTTGGCTTTTTTTACTTTATTGCTAACATGCATTGAAAACTTTAGTTCATTGTCAATTAGAACTCCAAAATCGCGTTGGCTTGTGACTTGTTCAATTTTCAATATATAATTCATTCATCGTTTTAACTTAGTACTACAAGAATACTTAAAAGTGGACCTTTCTGGACTGGGCCTTTCCGGTAGTGGTCCGTTCTGGACCAACATCTCCTTTTGCCGCCTTACTTTTCCTTTTGCCGCCTCACGCCTCCTTTTCTGCCTTATGCCTCCTTTTGCCTTTTTACTTACTTTCATTTACCTTTCATTCATGACGTCAGAGATTAACACCTTTTAAAAACAGCGGGAAGGGGCGAATATTCTATTACAGCGAGGTACAATTTATGTTCTGTCTAACTTACAGGTTTCACAGGCGTTGAGAGCATAAGAGAACTCTTCTTTTTAACATTATTAAACAGTATTTTTTTTAATACATTTTCTTAAAAAGGTCCCTTTTCTGGCAAAACCACCGAATTTTGCGAAAATTTCCACCCCGAAGCCCGCCACCTCAGAGCCAGAAAAAATGCGTTTGTCAAGGTAACTTGATTTTAATTGGATAAAGATTTTTAATCAGTGTTAATATCAGCTTTGTCTTTCTTTAATTCTTGAGCCTACCCATTAAATCGTACATAACAACATGAACTTGTGTCAACACATCAGTTTTGTCAACTAATCCACTGAACACATCAGGAGTGTTTGCAAACAAAACCCTGTACTGGTATCGAAGTAGTATCCGTATGCTAGCAGTATCCGATATAGCGCTACTTTTCATTCCATGTAACTCTCTACAAAGAAGTCTCGATTGTTTTCATAACATTGCCTTATATGCCAGAGCTGAGTATAGTTTTTTCCAGCAAAGGTAACATGATACTTATAAATTCAAGGTTTAAAAGTGCAACACCTGTTTTGTTTACAGGTCGCACGTGAGGGATTTCACGCGCACCGTTTGCGCATGCGCAAAGGATAACTCAATCATATCCAATTTAAGGACAAGTTCTTTCCCTTGGCTGTCAAAAACAGACGACTACCCAAAAACACCCAAGAAAACTCAAAATACATGATTTTTACATCCACTTGATATTAAATAGTTGTTTTATTATTAAAATCAATATGAAAAATAGCTGTAATGATACAGATATCGCCCAAATCATAAATTAGTAAGCGGACCGCTGCCCGATTGTCTTATCCAAGGGAGGTAACCAGTATACTGTTTCTGTTTGTTATACGAGTAGGAGGTAGTCATCAGAAAGGTTTAAAGAAACATATAACATCATTATTTGGTAGTATTATTTATCAACAAGTACACATTTGTTCTACAAATTCTCGTGACGGAAACTGCTTCTGTAGCGAACCGGTTTTGTCTATTTTGTATACCCTTTTGGAGCCCCGTTACTTGTGCGCATGCGCAAGGAAAAATGTCAATGTTTGTGTTCCGTTAAAGCTAAAGAGCTAAAGAATTTATATTGCCGAACTTTTGAATGACTGAACCTTTCTAAATAAAAATATTTTAAGAAAACATTCATTTCGTGACGGAAACTGCTTCGATACCAGTATTACGCAATATTTACTTCCGATAAGAGATCAATGCGGTGGACAGCGGTTAGAAGCCCGTGTTTTTATATTAAGGGTGTTTTTAACAGCAGTAACTTTTTTAAAACAAAAAGATATTTTAAAATGTATATCACTGGAAAGCTAGTAAAATATTCACTTCATTCATTATTTTCAGTTTTTGTTTAGATTCAAAATGAAAAATTTGCTACATTACAGTACAGGCCTGGAGGATTATGCCAAAAACGCGAAGTGTGGAGTTTTTCACGCCACACTTCGCGTGAGTAACTCGGGGGGGAAAAATAACGTGACTTCGAGTGAGCTTGGAGTGCCTGAAGTGCCTTCGCGTCTCGAGAAATATCGCGTCACTTCACGTGAGTAAAATCGCGGCACTTCACGTGGTTTTACAGTTAACTGAACGGGTTTACGGGACATAAAAACCAAATTTAATATTTGCGGTAGAAATGTGTCTTCATGTAAAATGTTTTTGAGTTGTATGCATATTACATTCAAAAATATTTGCCGACCAATGCACATTTGTATATTGTGTTCAATAGTTTTTATCATCAAAAATAAAACTTACTCATAACATCAACTATTCCCAACTATTATTTCTATAAATCCAAAATTATCAGACTATTGTCTAGAATTACTTTTTCATGTCTCAAACTGTCATATATCTTGGTCTATTTGATGCCACGTGCTTCACTAAGATAAAAAAACTCACATGTACAATGTGCGTCAGCGTTTGTTCTTTGATCTAGTGACACCTGCGGCTTTGTCTTTATGAATAAAAGAGATTGGAGGAAAAATAAATATTTAGGCAAAGGTTATTCATTAAAAGAAATAGTGGAAAATTGTTACTAGAAACGTTGGCTTTGACAGTTGATGAAACAATTAATGACAAAAAACGGACATGCTGGAACGCTGCGATTTTCTCTAAAACAGAACATTTTGATTTAAATACAGAGCAACTGGAAATGTTAATTGATAAATACTTTTTAAATACTTTTTGCATTCACAACTCAGTGGTGTCACACAGCTTGGATTTGCAAACAATTTCAAAATTGACTGGATTTGTATGACAGGCCATATTGTTCACATCAATTGCGAGTGACAATGATAAGGGACAATTACAGCGGATTTTCAACGGAAATGAATATCAGGGCGTTCGGTAGACCCGAGCTCCCGGGTTTTGACCCGTGAAAATTTCGAAATACCCGTATTTGACCCGCAATAAAAACGCCCGACGAGTCATATTTGACCCGTAGGAATTTTCATTCATGCGTCGATTCCTTAGCGTACATGTCAATCAACTTGTTTATTCCAAACACTCAGGCGGTTGCAACCGTTGACGCGTCAGAAAGTGAGAACGGAGGCGGAGCTTGTATTTTAATCTACTCGCTTTCAATGATGAGTAATGTGCTCAAGTCAAAATAAACTATATGTTCTATGTTCTGTTCAATCAATCAGCGACGATCACGCACGTGCCTCTTGTCTCGGCTTTGATAATCACGTAGTCAACGGATGATTGGATTTAATTGACAAACAATAAACACATGTTCGGCA
>JAFMSR010001396.1:0-28771 GCA_022818135.1 Saxidomus purpurata | reverse complement strand
GTTTCTGTGTGTCCCCGAGTTCATATTAGACATTGTTTTGTATTCAAAATAGCTAATTTGGTAACAGTTACATTGAATGGAGGTCTGGAAGGAAACAAAACAGCTTTTCTGATATTTTTTATGAAAATAAAGGTTTAAAATGTACCCCTCAGTCAGATTTAGGGGATTATCACTGTTTGATTTTGTTGTGCACACATGAATACGGAGTGAAGAGATGTCAGCGCAAATCTGAATTTATTACTAGATGATTTTTTAGTCTAGAGGGCAGGTATGGTTACAAAGTATCAATATACGGGACCAGCAGTGGAGAAAATGCTGAAAAGAAATTTGCAAGGGCAGATAACATGTTGTCAATTGAAGTGTGAAATGTGGTATATAATTCACAAATGATAATTTACAAAGTATATTCTCGAGCTGTTTATGCTCGGATTTTAGTACGTACTGTGATTTTATTGATGAAATTGTGTTATTTAGACCTCTAACTGAATCTCAAAATAACTAGACGGGTAAATATCACCTAAATGGCTACTGTTTTAGTAAATGAGTTTCGTCACCTTATGATTCTAGAGCTGAAAACATACCAAACAAGTGTACTGTTGTAATTAAAATGTGTTATTTAGATCTAGTCGCCATGAAATTGCGTGAAAACAGTGCTAGCATTGTAATTTAACAAAAATCGACGTAATTTTATCACAAAATGCGACAAAATATCCCGGAACGCATAGGGAAGGGCAATATAGATTTTGAATTACCTCCCTTTAATTACAAAAATGCCTTAAACCCAATTTTTGAGAAAATCTGCTCAGTTTTTGTAGCTAATTGGTCGTTTTTCATTCCATTAAATACGAATTTTGTTAAATAAGCATCATTTCTTGACGCTTTTGCAATTTCGGTCTCAGAAATACGAATATTACTCTAAAATGGTATAAAAAGTACGCTTTTTTGGCCTCAGAGGGATGCATCGCGTCAGTTATCGTCTATTTGAATTGAAATTTCATGCATAGCCGTGACAATTCATATTTTAATGAAAAAGTGGCACTTAAGAAGCATTCGGTTCTTTACAATTCATGGTAAATGTGTTAGGAATTCAAATACTACGCAGATTACTCTTAATTTTGGGCACCCTGAACGTCCATCTAGATGTTTATTTTTTGTTTTTTACTGAACAAGCGTGTTTATACGGTGTGCGTATGTACAGCCTTAACTCTATTGTACTTTTTGATGTAATTTTTGATACTTTCCTGCTTTTTAGAACACTATTTTGTGATAAATAAGGCAAAATTTCTTCAAAATTTCATATTTTTGGAAGGGGTGGGGTATCATAACATGCCATTGCAGGAATAGTATATGATATATCAACCAAATAAACACATATATTTTTAATAGACACTCTGCTCCTTGTCCACTCACATTTTCGACTCTGAAAAGAAAAGACTACAGATATGACAACTGATATTGAAGCAATTCGACACATTATTTCAAAGCTCAGCAGCAGCACACGAAATCGTCTCGACCTGGTCATCAATATGGAGGTATATTCTGCATTGTGATGCAATGCAGATTAAATCAAAGCTATACTTTGGTTCAGCAATGGTTATCTTGTTATTTGAAAGAGTTCTAAGTGCATACAAAAGCAATCGTTTCAGTCTTTAGGTATGAGACGCCTAAATCGGTGAAAACCGGAAGCAGGTGATTTTGTCTAGGGAACATGCAGACCTACACTATGTGTTTGATTGCTGATTGGCTGAAACTAAGTGGATGCATACAAGAAAAATTATTTTGAAATAATCGCTGCATGATAGATCACAAATGAAATATGAAAAGGAAAATCTGGATATAAATTATAATCAAAATATTTGGTATTTGAAAATACTGACATATTTGGTCGGTGACCACTAAAACTGCCACAAAAATGGGGGTGGTGTCATTGAGCTCCAAATTACTGGCATAAAGTATTGGATGACATGTATAAATTTTGTTATTTTTATGTGGGACTAGGATGATTCTACAAAATGAAGCTCATTTCAGCAGTCGGTGAGATTTTGGGTAGTCGCACCGGAAGAAACCCTTATAATGTAAGTCTATGGAAATGTATTTAGGCGTCTCATACCTAAATATAGCACAGATAATGATGTTTCTGTGTGTCCCCGAGTTCATATTAGACATTGTTTTGTATTCAAAATAGCTAATTTGGTAACAGTTACATTGAATGGAGGTCTGGAAGGAAACAAAACAGCTTTTCTGATATTTTTTATGAAAATAAAGGTTTAAAATGTACCCCTCAGTCAGATTTAGGGGATTATCACTGTTTGATTTTGTTGTGCACACATGAATACGGAGTGAAGAGATGTCAGCGCAAATCTGAATTTATTACTAGATGATTTTTTAGTCTAGAGGGCAGGTATGGTTACAAAGTATCAATATACGGGACCAGCAGTGGAGAAAATGCTGAAAAGAAATTTGCAAGGGCAGATAACATGTTGTCAATTGAAGTGTGAAATGTGGTATATAATTCACAAATGATAATTTACAAAGTATATTCTCGAGCTGTTTATGCTCGGATTTTAGTACGTACTGTGATTTTATTGATGAAATTGTGTTATTTAGACCTCTAACTGAATCTCAAAATAACTAGACGGGTAAATATCACCTAAATGGCTACTGTTTTAGTAAATGAGTTTCGTCACCTTATGATTCTAGAGCTGAAAACATACCAAACAAGTGTACTGTTGTAATTAAAATGTGTTATTTAGATCTAGTCGCCATGAAATTGCGTGAAAACAGTGCTAGCATTGTAATTTAACAAAAATCGACGTAATTTTATCACAAAATGCGACAAAATATCCCGGAACGCATAGGGAAGGGCAATATAGATTTTGAATTACCTCCCTTTAATTACAAAAATGCCTTAAACCCAATTTTTGAGAAAATCTGCTCAGTTTTTGTAGCTAATTGGTCGTTTTTCATTCCATTAAATACGAATTTTGTTAAATAAGCATCATTTCTTGACGCTTTTGCAATTTCGGTCTCAGAAATACGAATATTACTCTAAAATGGTATAAAAAGTACGCTTTTTTGGCCTCAGAGGGATGCATCGCGTCAGTTATCGTCTATTTGAATTGAAATTTCATGCATAGCCGTGACAATTCATATTTTAATGAAAAAGTGGCACTTAAGAAGCATTCGGTTCTTTACAATTCATGGTAAATGTGTTAGGAATTCAAATACTACGCAGATTACTCTTAATTTTGGGCACCCTGAACGTCCATCTAGATGTTTATTTTTTGTTTTTTACTGAACAAGCGTGTTTATACGGTGTGCGTATGTACAGCCTTAACTCTATTGTACTTTTTGATGTAATTTTTGATACTTTCCTGCTTTTTAGAACACTATTTTGTGATAAATAAGGCAAAATTTCTTCAAAATTTCATATTTTTGGAAGGGGTGGGGTATCATAACATGCCATTGCAGGAATAGTATATGATATATCAACCAAATAAACACATATATTTTTAATAGACACTCTGCTCCTTGTCCACTCACATTTTCGACTCTGAAAAGAAAAGACTACAGATATGACAACTGATATTGAAGCAATTCGACACATTATTTCAAAGCTCAGCAGCAGCACACGAAATCGTCTCGACCTGGTCATCAATATGGAGGTATATTCTGCATTGTGATGCAATGCAGATTAAATCAAAGCTATACTTTGGTTCAGCAATGGTTATCTTGTTATTTGAAAGAGTTCTAAGTGCATACAAAAGCAATCGTTTCAGTCTTTAGGTATGAGACGCCTAAATCGGTGAAAACCGGAAGCAGGTGATTTTGTCTAGGGAACATGCAGACCTACACTATGTGTTTGATTGCTGATTGGCTGAAACTAAGTGGATGCATACAAGAAAAATTATTTTGAAATAATCGCTGCATGATAGATCACAAATGAAATATGAAAAGGAAAATCTGGATATAAATTATAATCAAAATATTTGGTATTTGAAAATACTGACATATTTGGTCGGTGACCACTAAAACTGCCACAAAAATGGGGGTGGTGTCATTGAGCTCCAAATTACTGGCATAAAGTATTGGATGACATGTATAAATTTTGTTATTTTTATGTGGGACTAGGATGATTCTACAAAATGAAGCTCATTTCAGCAGTCGGTGAGATTTTGGGTAGTCGCACCGGAAGAAACCCTTATAATGTAAGTCTATGGAAATGTATTTAGGCGTCTCATACCTAAATATAGCACAGATAATGATGTTTCTGTGTGTCCCCGAGTTCATATTAGACATTGTTTTGTATTCAAAATAGCTAATTTGGTAACAGTTACATTGAATGGAGGTCTGGAAGGAAACAAAACAGCTTTTCTGATATTTTTTATGAAAATAAAGGTTTAAAATGTACCCCTCAGTCAGATTTAGGGGATTATCACTGTTTGATTTTGTTGTGCACACATGAATACGGAGTGAAGAGATGTCAGCGCAAATCTGAATTTATTACTAGATGATTTTTTAGTCTAGAGGGCAGGTATGGTTACAAAGTATCAATATACGGGACCAGCAGTGGAGAAAATGCTGAAAAGAAATTTGCAAGGGCAGATAACATGTTGTCAATTGAAGTGTGAAATGTGGTATATAATTCACAAATGATAATTTACAAAGTATATTCTCGAGCTGTTTATGCTCGGATTTTAGTACGTACTGTGATTTTATTGATGAAATTGTGTTATTTAGACCTCTAACTGAATCTCAAAATAACTAGACGGGTAAATATCACCTAAATGGCTACTGTTTTAGTAAATGAGTTTCGTCACCTTATGATTCTAGAGCTGAAAACATACCAAACAAGTGTACTGTTGTAATTAAAATGTGTTATTTAGATCTAGTCGCCATGAAATTGCGTGAAAACAGTGCTAGCATTGTAATTTAACAAAAATCGACGTAATTTTATCACAAAATGCGACAAAATATCCCGGAACGCATAGGGAAGGGCAATATAGATTTTGAATTACCTCCCTTTAATTACAAAAATGCCTTAAACCCAATTTTTGAGAAAATCTGCTCAGTTTTTGTAGCTAATTGGTCGTTTTTCATTCCATTAAATACGAATTTTGTTAAATAAGCATCATTTCTTGACGCTTTTGCAATTTCGGTCTCAGAAATACGAATATTACTCTAAAATGGTATAAAAAGTACGCTTTTTTGGCCTCAGAGGGATGCATCGCGTCAGTTATCGTCTATTTGAATTGAAATTTCATGCATAGCCGTGACAATTCATATTTTAATGAAAAAGTGGCACTTAAGAAGCATTCGGTTCTTTACAATTCATGGTAAATGTGTTAGGAATTCAAATACTACGCAGATTACTCTTAATTTTGGGCACCCTGAACGTCCATCTAGATGTTTATTTTTTGTTTTTTACTGAACAAGCGTGTTTATACGGTGTGCGTATGTACAGCCTTAACTCTATTGTACTTTTTGATGTAATTTTTGATACTTTCCTGCTTTTTAGAACACTATTTTGTGATAAATAAGGCAAAATTTCTTCAAAATTTCATATTTTTGGAAGGGGTGGGGTATCATAACATGCCATTGCAGGAATAGTATATGATATATCAACCAAATAAACACATATATTTTTAATAGACACTCTGCTCCTTGTCCACTCACATTTTCGACTCTGAAAAGAAAAGACTACAGATATGACAACTGATATTGAAGCAATTCGACACATTATTTCAAAGCTCAGCAGCAGCACACGAAATCGTCTCGACCTGGTCATCAATATGGAGGTATATTCTGCATTGTGATGCAATGCAGATTAAATCAAAGCTATACTTTGGTTCAGCAATGGTTATCTTGTTATTTGAAAGAGTTCTAAGTGCATACAAAAGCAATCGTTTCAGTCTTTAGGTATGAGACGCCTAAATCGGTGAAAACCGGAAGCAGGTGATTTTGTCTAGGGAACATGCAGACCTACACTATGTGTTTGATTGCTGATTGGCTGAAACTAAGTGGATGCATACAAGAAAAATTATTTTGAAATAATCGCTGCATGATAGATCACAAATGAAATATGAAAAGGAAAATCTGGATATAAATTATAATCAAAATATTTGGTATTTGAAAATACTGACATATTTGGTCGGTGACCACTAAAACTGCCACAAAAATGGGGGTGGTGTCATTGAGCTCCAAATTACTGGCATAAAGTATTGGATGACATGTATAAATTTTGTTATTTTTATGTGGGACTAGGATGATTCTACAAAATGAAGCTCATTTCAGCAGTCGGTGAGATTTTGGGTAGTCGCACCGGAAGAAACCCTTATAATGTAAGTCTATGGAAATGTATTTAGGCGTCTCATACCTAAATATAGCACAGATAATGATGTTTCTGTGTGTCCCCGAGTTCATATTAGACATTGTTTTGTATTCAAAATAGCTAATTTGGTAACAGTTACATTGAATGGAGGTCTGGAAGGAAACAAAACAGCTTTTCTGATATTTTTTATGAAAATAAAGGTTTAAAATGTACCCCTCAGTCAGATTTAGGGGATTATCACTGTTTGATTTTGTTGTGCACACATGAATACGGAGTGAAGAGATGTCAGCGCAAATCTGAATTTATTACTAGATGATTTTTTAGTCTAGAGGGCAGGTATGGTTACAAAGTATCAATATACGGGACCAGCAGTGGAGAAAATGCTGAAAAGAAATTTGCAAGGGCAGATAACATGTTGTCAATTGAAGTGTGAAATGTGGTATATAATTCACAAATGATAATTTACAAAGTATATTCTCGAGCTGTTTATGCTCGGATTTTAGTACGTACTGTGATTTTATTGATGAAATTGTGTTATTTAGACCTCTAACTGAATCTCAAAATAACTAGACGGGTAAATATCACCTAAATGGCTACTGTTTTAGTAAATGAGTTTCGTCACCTTATGATTCTAGAGCTGAAAACATACCAAACAAGTGTACTGTTGTAATTAAAATGTGTTATTTAGATCTAGTCGCCATGAAATTGCGTGAAAACAGTGCTAGCATTGTAATTTAACAAAAATCGACGTAATTTTATCACAAAATGCGACAAAATATCCCGGAACGCATAGGGAAGGGCAATATAGATTTTGAATTACCTCCCTTTAATTACAAAAATGCCTTAAACCCAATTTTTGAGAAAATCTGCTCAGTTTTTGTAGCTAATTGGTCGTTTTTCATTCCATTAAATACGAATTTTGTTAAATAAGCATCATTTCTTGACGCTTTTGCAATTTCGGTCTCAGAAATACGAATATTACTCTAAAATGGTATAAAAAGTACGCTTTTTTGGCCTCAGAGGGATGCATCGCGTCAGTTATCGTCTATTTGAATTGAAATTTCATGCATAGCCGTGACAATTCATATTTTAATGAAAAAGTGGCACTTAAGAAGCATTCGGTTCTTTACAATTCATGGTAAATGTGTTAGGAATTCAAATACTACGCAGATTACTCTTAATTTTGGGCACCCTGAACGTCCATCTAGATGTTTATTTTTTGTTTTTTACTGAACAAGCGTGTTTATACGGTGTGCGTATGTACAGCCTTAACTCTATTGTACTTTTTGATGTAATTTTTGATACTTTCCTGCTTTTTAGAACACTATTTTGTGATAAATAAGGCAAAATTTCTTCAAAATTTCATATTTTTGGAAGGGGTGGGGTATCATAACATGCCATTGCAGGAATAGTATATGATATATCAACCAAATAAACACATATATTTTTAATAGACACTCTGCTCCTTGTCCACTCACATTTTCGACTCTGAAAAGAAAAGACTACAGATATGACAACTGATATTGAAGCAATTCGACACATTATTTCAAAGCTCAGCAGCAGCACACGAAATCGTCTCGACCTGGTCATCAATATGGAGGTATATTCTGCATTGTGATGCAATGCAGATTAAATCAAAGCTATACTTTGGTTCAGCAATGGTTATCTTGTTATTTGAAAGAGTTCTAAGTGCATACAAAAGCAATCGTTTCAGTCTTTAGGTATGAGACGCCTAAATCGGTGAAAACCGGAAGCAGGTGATTTTGTCTAGGGAACATGCAGACCTACACTATGTGTTTGATTGCTGATTGGCTGAAACTAAGTGGATGCATACAAGAAAAATTATTTTGAAATAATCGCTGCATGATAGATCACAAATGAAATATGAAAAGGAAAATCTGGATATAAATTATAATCAAAATATTTGGTATTTGAAAATACTGACATATTTGGTCGGTGACCACTAAAACTGCCACAAAAATGGGGGTGGTGTCATTGAGCTCCAAATTACTGGCATAAAGTATTGGATGACATGTATAAATTTTGTTATTTTTATGTGGGACTAGGATGATTCTACAAAATGAAGCTCATTTCAGCAGTCGGTGAGATTTTGGGTAGTCGCACCGGAAGAAACCCTTATAATGTAAGTCTATGGAAATGTATTTAGGCGTCTCATACCTAAATATAGCACAGATAATGATGTTTCTGTGTGTCCCCGAGTTCATATTAGACATTGTTTTGTATTCAAAATAGCTAATTTGGTAACAGTTACATTGAATGGAGGTCTGGAAGGAAACAAAACAGCTTTTCTGATATTTTTTATGAAAATAAAGGTTTAAAATGTACCCCTCAGTCAGATTTAGGGGATTATCACTGTTTGATTTTGTTGTGCACACATGAATACGGAGTGAAGAGATGTCAGCGCAAATCTGAATTTATTACTAGATGATTTTTTAGTCTAGAGGGCAGGTATGGTTACAAAGTATCAATATACGGGACCAGCAGTGGAGAAAATGCTGAAAAGAAATTTGCAAGGGCAGATAACATGTTGTCAATTGAAGTGTGAAATGTGGTATATAATTCACAAATGATAATTTACAAAGTATATTCTCGAGCTGTTTATGCTCGGATTTTAGTACGTACTGTGATTTTATTGATGAAATTGTGTTATTTAGACCTCTAACTGAATCTCAAAATAACTAGACGGGTAAATATCACCTAAATGGCTACTGTTTTAGTAAATGAGTTTCGTCACCTTATGATTCTAGAGCTGAAAACATACCAAACAAGTGTACTGTTGTAATTAAAATGTGTTATTTAGATCTAGTCGCCATGAAATTGCGTGAAAACAGTGCTAGCATTGTAATTTAACAAAAATCGACGTAATTTTATCACAAAATGCGACAAAATATCCCGGAACGCATAGGGAAGGGCAATATAGATTTTGAATTACCTCCCTTTTAATTACAAAAATGCCTTAAACCCAATTTTTGAGAAAATCTGCTCAGTTTTTGTAGCTAATTGGTCGTTTTTCATTCCATTAAATACGAATTTTGTTAAATAAGCATCATTTCTTGACGCTTTTGCAATTTCGGTCTCAGAAATACGAATATTACTCTAAAATGGTATAAAAAGTACGCTTTTTTGGCCTCAGAGGGATGCATCGCGTCAGTTATCGTCTATTTGAATTGAAATTTCATGCATAGCCGTGACAATTCATATTTTAATGAAAAAGTGGCACTTAAGAAGCATTCGGTTCTTTACAATTCATGGTAAATGTGTTAGGAATTCAAATACTACGCAGATTACTCTTAATTTTGGGCACCCTGAACGTCCATCTAGATGTTTATTTTTTGTTTTTTACTGAACAAGCGTGTTTATACGGTGTGCGTATGTACAGCCTTAACTCTATTGTACTTTTTGATGTAATTTTTGATACTTTCCTGCTTTTTAGAACACTATTTTGTGATAAATAAGGCAAAATTTCTTCAAAATTTCATATTTTTGGAAGGGGTGGGGTATCATAACATGCCATTGCAGGAATAGTATATGATATATCAACCAAATAAACACATATATTTTTAATAGACACTCTGCTCCTTGTCCACTCACATTTTCGACTCTGAAAAGAAAAGACTACAGATATGACAACTGATATTGAAGCAATTCGACACATTATTTCAAAGCTCAGCAGCAGCACACGAAATCGTCTCGACCTGGTCATCAATATGGAGGTATATTCTGCATTGTGATGCAATGCAGATTAAATCAAAGCTATACTTTGGTTCAGCAATGGTTATCTTGTTATTTGAAAGAGTTCTAAGTGCATACAAAAGCAATCGTTTCAGTCTTTAGGTATGAGACGCCTAAATCGGTGAAAACCGGAAGCAGGTGATTTTGTCTAGGGAACATGCAGACCTACACTATGTGTTTGATTGCTGATTGGCTGAAACTAAGTGGATGCATACAAGAAAAATTATTTTGAAATAATCGCTGCATGATAGATCACAAATGAAATATGAAAAGGAAAATCTGGATATAAATTATAATCAAAATATTTGGTATTTGAAAATACTGACATATTTGGTCGGTGACCACTAAAACTGCCACAAAAATGGGGGTGGTGTCATTGAGCTCCAAATTACTGGCATAAAGTATTGGATGACATGTATAAATTTTGTTATTTTTATGTGGGACTAGGATGATTCTACAAAATGAAGCTCATTTCAGCAGTCGGTGAGATTTTGGGTAGTCGCACCGGAAGAAACCCTTATAATGTAAGTCTATGGAAATGTATTTAGGCGTCTCATACCTAAATATAGCACAGATAATGATGTTTCTGTGTGTCCCCGAGTTCATATTAGACATTGTTTTGTATTCAAAATAGCTAATTTGGTAACAGTTACATTGAATGGAGGTCTGGAAGGAAACAAAACAGCTTTTCTGATATTTTTTATGAAAATAAAGGTTTAAAATGTACCCCTCAGTCAGATTTAGGGGATTATCACTGTTTGATTTTGTTGTGCACACATGAATACGGAGTGAAGAGATGTCAGCGCAAATCTGAATTTATTACTAGATGATTTTTTAGTCTAGAGGGCAGGTATGGTTACAAAGTATCAATATACGGGACCAGCAGTGGAGAAAATGCTGAAAAGAAATTTGCAAGGGCAGATAACATGTTGTCAATTGAAGTGTGAAATGTGGTATATAATTCACAAATGATAATTTACAAAGTATATTCTCGAGCTGTTTATGCTCGGATTTTAGTACGTACTGTGATTTTATTGATGAAATTGTGTTATTTAGACCTCTAACTGAATCTCAAAATAACTAGACGGGTAAATATCACCTAAATGGCTACTGTTTTAGTAAATGAGTTTCGTCACCTTATGATTCTAGAGCTGAAAACATACCAAACAAGTGTACTGTTGTAATTAAAATGTGTTATTTAGATCTAGTCGCCATGAAATTGCGTGAAAACAGTGCTAGCATTGTAATTTAACAAAAATCGACGTAATTTTATCACAAAATGCGACAAAATATCCCGGAACGCATAGGGAAGGGCAATATAGATTTTGAATTACCTCCCTTTAATTACAAAAATGCCTTAAACCCAATTTTTGAGAAAATCTGCTCAGTTTTTGTAGCTAATTGGTCGTTTTTCATTCCATTAAATACGAATTTTGTTAAATAAGCATCATTTCTTGACGCTTTTGCAATTTCGGTCTCAGAAATACGAATATTACTCTAAAATGGTATAAAAAGTACGCTTTTTTGGCCTCAGAGGGATGCATCGCGTCAGTTATCGTCTATTTGAATTGAAATTTCATGCATAGCCGTGACAATTCATATTTTAATGAAAAAGTGGCACTTAAGAAGCATTCGGTTCTTTACAATTCATGGTAAATGTGTTAGGAATTCAAATACTACGCAGATTACTCTTAATTTTGGGCACCCTGAACGTCCATCTAGATGTTTATTTTTTGTTTTTTACTGAACAAGCGTGTTTATACGGTGTGCGTATGTACAGCCTTAACTCTATTGTACTTTTTGATGTAATTTTTGATACTTTCCTGCTTTTTAGAACACTATTTTGTGATAAATAAGGCAAAATTTCTTCAAAATTTCATATTTTTGGAAGGGGTGGGGTATCATAACATGCCATTGCAGGAATAGTATATGATATATCAACCAAATAAACACATATATTTTTAATAGACACTCTGCTCCTTGTCCACTCACATTTTCGACTCTGAAAAGAAAAGACTACAGATATGACAACTGATATTGAAGCAATTCGACACATTATTTCAAAGCTCAGCAGCAGCACACGAAATCGTCTCGACCTGGTCATCAATATGGAGGTATATTCTGCATTGTGATGCAATGCAGATTAAATCAAAGCTATACTTTGGTTCAGCAATGGTTATCTTGTTATTTGAAAGAGTTCTAAGTGCATACAAAAGCAATCGTTTCAGTCTTTAGGTATGAGACGCCTAAATCGGTGAAAACCGGAAGCAGGTGATTTTGTCTAGGGAACATGCAGACCTACACTATGTGTTTGATTGCTGATTGGCTGAAACTAAGTGGATGCATACAAGAAAAATTATTTTGAAATAATCGCTGCATGATAGATCACAAATGAAATATGAAAAGGAAAATCTGGATATAAATTATAATCAAAATATTTGGTATTTGAAAATACTGACATATTTGGTCGGTGACCACTAAAACTGCCACAAAAATGGGGGTGGTGTCATTGAGCTCCAAATTACTGGCATAAAGTATTGGATGACATGTATAAATTTTGTTATTTTTATGTGGGACTAGGATGATTCTACAAAATGAAGCTCATTTCAGCAGTCGGTGAGATTTTGGGTAGTCGCACCGGAAGAAACCCTTATAATGTAAGTCTATGGAAATGTATTTAGGCGTCTCATACCTAAATATAGCACAGATAATGATGTTTCTGTGTGTCCCCGAGTTCATATTAGACATTGTTTTGTATTCAAAATAGCTAATTTGGTAACAGTTACATTGAATGGAGGTCTGGAAGGAAACAAAACAGCTTTTCTGATATTTTTTATGAAAATAAAGGTTTAAAATGTACCCCTCAGTCAGATTTAGGGGATTATCACTGTTTGATTTTGTTGTGCACACATGAATACGGAGTGAAGAGATGTCAGCGCAAATCTGAATTTATTACTAGATGATTTTTTAGTCTAGAGGGCAGGTATGGTTACAAAGTATCAATATACGGGACCAGCAGTGGAGAAAATGCTGAAAAGAAATTTGCAAGGGCAGATAACATGTTGTCAATTGAAGTGTGAAATGTGGTATATAATTCACAAATGATAATTTACAAAGTATATTCTCGAGCTGTTTATGCTCGGATTTTAGTACGTACTGTGATTTTATTGATGAAATTGTGTTATTTAGACCTCTAACTGAATCTCAAAATAACTAGACGGGTAAATATCACCTAAATGGCTACTGTTTTAGTAAATGAGTTTCGTCACCTTATGATTCTAGAGCTGAAAACATACCAAACAAGTGTACTGTTGTAATTAAAATGTGTTATTTAGATCTAGTCGCCATGAAATTGCGTGAAAACAGTGCTAGCATTGTAATTTAACAAAAATCGACGTAATTTTATCACAAAATGCGACAAAATATCCCGGAACGCATAGGGAAGGGCAATATAGATTTTGAATTACCTCCCTTTAATTACAAAAATGCCTTAAACCCAATTTTTGAGAAAATCTGCTCAGTTTTTGTAGCTAATTGGTCGTTTTTCATTCCATTAAATACGAATTTTGTTAAATAAGCATCATTTCTTGACGCTTTTGCAATTTCGGTCTCAGAAATACGAATATTACTCTAAAATGGTATAAAAAGTACGCTTTTTTGGCCTCAGAGGGATGCATCGCGTCAGTTATCGTCTATTTGAATTGAAATTTCATGCATAGCCGTGACAATTCATATTTTAATGAAAAAGTGGCACTTAAGAAGCATTCGGTTCTTTACAATTCATGGTAAATGTGTTAGGAATTCAAATACTACGCAGATTACTCTTAATTTTGGGCACCCTGAACGTCCATCTAGATGTTTATTTTTTGTTTTTTACTGAACAAGCGTGTTTATACGGTGTGCGTATGTACAGCCTTAACTCTATTGTACTTTTTGATGTAATTTTTGATACTTTCCTGCTTTTTAGAACACTATTTTGTGATAAATAAGGCAAAATTTCTTCAAAATTTCATATTTTTGGAAGGGGTGGGGTATCATAACATGCCATTGCAGGAATAGTATATGATATATCAACCAAATAAACACATATATTTTTAATAGACACTCTGCTCCTTGTCCACTCACATTTTCGACTCTGAAAAGAAAAGACTACAGATATGACAACTGATATTGAAGCAATTCGACACATTATTTCAAAGCTCAGCAGCAGCACACGAAATCGTCTCGACCTGGTCATCAATATGGAGGTATATTCTGCATTGTGATGCAATGCAGATTAAATCAAAGCTATACTTTGGTTCAGCAATGGTTATCTTGTTATTTGAAAGAGTTCTAAGTGCATACAAAAGCAATCGTTTCAGTCTTTAGGTATGAGACGCCTAAATCGGTGAAAACCGGAAGCAGGTGATTTTGTCTAGGGAACATGCAGACCTACACTATGTGTTTGATTGCTGATTGGCTGAAACTAAGTGGATGCATACAAGAAAAATTATTTTGAAATAATCGCTGCATGATAGATCACAAATGAAATATGAAAAGGAAAATCTGGATATAAATTATAATCAAAATATTTGGTATTTGAAAATACTGACATATTTGGTCGGTGACCACTAAAACTGCCACAAAAATGGGGGTGGTGTCATTGAGCTCCAAATTACTGGCATAAAGTATTGGATGACATGTATAAATTTTGTTATTTTTATGTGGGACTAGGATGATTCTACAAAATGAAGCTCATTTCAGCAGTCGGTGAGATTTTGGGTAGTCGCACCGGAAGAAACCCTTATAATGTAAGTCTATGGAAATGTATTTAGGCGTCTCATACCTAAATATAGCACAGATAATGATGTTTCTGTGTGTCCCCGAGTTCATATTAGACATTGTTTTGTATTCAAAATAGCTAATTTGGTAACAGTTACATTGAATGGAGGTCTGGAAGGAAACAAAACAGCTTTTCTGATATTTTTTATGAAAATAAAGGTTTAAAATGTACCCCTCAGTCAGATTTAGGGGATTATCACTGTTTGATTTTGTTGTGCACACATGAATACGGAGTGAAGAGATGTCAGCGCAAATCTGAATTTATTACTAGATGATTTTTTAGTCTAGAGGGCAGGTATGGTTACAAAGTATCAATATACGGGACCAGCAGTGGAGAAAATGCTGAAAAGAAATTTGCAAGGGCAGATAACATGTTGTCAATTGAAGTGTGAAATGTGGTATATAATTCACAAATGATAATTTACAAAGTATATTCTCGAGCTGTTTATGCTCGGATTTTAGTACGTACTGTGATTTTATTGATGAAATTGTGTTATTTAGACCTCTAACTGAATCTCAAAATAACTAGACGGGTAAATATCACCTAAATGGCTACTGTTTTAGTAAATGAGTTTCGTCACCTTATGATTCTAGAGCTGAAAACATACCAAACAAGTGTACTGTTGTAATTAAAATGTGTTATTTAGATCTAGTCGCCATGAAATTGCGTGAAAACAGTGCTAGCATTGTAATTTAACAAAAATCGACGTAATTTTATCACAAAATGCGACAAAATATCCCGGAACGCATAGGGAAGGGCAATATAGATTTTGAATTACCTCCCTTTAATTACAAAAATGCCTTAAACCCAATTTTTGAGAAAATCTGCTCAGTTTTTGTAGCTAATTGGTCGTTTTTCATTCCATTAAATACGAATTTTGTTAAATAAGCATCATTTCTTGACGCTTTTGCAATTTCGGTCTCAGAAATACGAATATTACTCTAAAATGGTATAAAAAGTACGCTTTTTTGGCCTCAGAGGGATGCATCGCGTCAGTTATCGTCTATTTGAATTGAAATTTCATGCATAGCCGTGACAATTCATATTTTAATGAAAAAGTGGCACTTAAGAAGCATTCGGTTCTTTACAATTCATGGTAAATGTGTTAGGAATTCAAATACTACGCAGATTACTCTTAATTTTGGGCACCCTGAACGTCCATCTAGATGTTTATTTTTTGTTTTTTACTGAACAAGCGTGTTTATACGGTGTGCGTATGTACAGCCTTAACTCTATTGTACTTTTTGATGTAATTTTTGATACTTTCCTGCTTTTTAGAACACTATTTTGTGATAAATAAGGCAAAATTTCTTCAAAATTTCATATTTTTGGAAGGGGTGGGGTATCATAACATGCCATTGCAGGAATAGTATATGATATATCAACCAAATAAACACATATATTTTTAATAGACACTCTGCTCCTTGTCCACTCACATTTTCGACTCTGAAAAGAAAAGACTACAGATATGACAACTGATATTGAAGCAATTCGACACATTATTTCAAAGCTCAGCAGCAGCACACGAAATCGTCTCGACCTGGTCATCAATATGGAGGTATATTCTGCATTGTGATGCAATGCAGATTAAATCAAAGCTATACTTTGGTTCAGCAATGGTTATCTTGTTATTTGAAAGAGTTCTAAGTGCATACAAAAGCAATCGTTTCAGTCTTTAGGTATGAGACGCCTAAATCGGTGAAAACCGGAAGCAGGTGATTTTGTCTAGGGAACATGCAGACCTACACTATGTGTTTGATTGCTGATTGGCTGAAACTAAGTGGATGCATACAAGAAAAATTATTTTGAAATAATCGCTGCATGATAGATCACAAATGAAATATGAAAAGGAAAATCTGGATATAAATTATAATCAAAATATTTGGTATTTGAAAATACTGACATATTTGGTCGGTGACCACTAAAACTGCCACAAAAATGGGGGTGGTGTCATTGAGCTCCAAATTACTGGCATAAAGTATTGGATGACATGTATAAATTTTGTTATTTTTATGTGGGACTAGGATGATTCTACAAAATGAAGCTCATTTCAGCAGTCGGTGAGATTTTGGGTAGTCGCACCGGAAGAAACCCTTATAATGTAAGTCTATGGAAATGTATTTAGGCGTCTCATACCTAAATATAGCACAGATAATGATGTTTCTGTGTGTCCCCGAGTTCATATTAGACATTGTTTTGTATTCAAAATAGCTAATTTGGTAACAGTTACATTGAATGGAGGTCTGGAAGGAAACAAAACAGCTTTTCTGATATTTTTTATGAAAATAAAGGTTTAAAATGTACCCCTCAGTCAGATTTAGGGGATTATCACTGTTTGATTTTGTTGTGCACACATGAATACGGAGTGAAGAGATGTCAGCGCAAATCTGAATTTATTACTAGATGATTTTTTAGTCTAGAGGGCAGGTATGGTTACAAAGTATCAATATACGGGACCAGCAGTGGAGAAAATGCTGAAAAGAAATTTGCAAGGGCAGATAACATGTTGTCAATTGAAGTGTGAAATGTGGTATATAATTCACAAATGATAATTTACAAAGTATATTCTCGAGCTGTTTATGCTCGGATTTTAGTACGTACTGTGATTTTATTGATGAAATTGTGTTATTTAGACCTCTAACTGAATCTCAAAATAACTAGACGGGTAAATATCACCTAAATGGCTACTGTTTTAGTAAATGAGTTTCGTCACCTTATGATTCTAGAGCTGAAAACATACCAAACAAGTGTACTGTTGTAATTAAAATGTGTTATTTAGATCTAGTCGCCATGAAATTGCGTGAAAACAGTGCTAGCATTGTAATTTAACAAAAATCGACGTAATTTTATCACAAAATGCGACAAAATATCCCGGAACGCATAGGGAAGGGCAATATAGATTTTGAATTACCTCCCTTTAATTACAAAAATGCCTTAAACCCAATTTTTGAGAAAATCTGCTCAGTTTTTGTAGCTAATTGGTCGTTTTTCATTCCATTAAATACGAATTTTGTTAAATAAGCATCATTTCTTGACGCTTTTGCAATTTCGGTCTCAGAAATACGAATATTACTCTAAAATGGTATAAAAAGTACGCTTTTTTGGCCTCAGAGGGATGCATCGCGTCAGTTATCGTCTATTTGAATTGAAATTTCATGCATAGCCGTGACAATTCATATTTTAATGAAAAAGTGGCACTTAAGAAGCATTCGGTTCTTTACAATTCATGGTAAATGTGTTAGGAATTCAAATACTACGCAGATTACTCTTAATTTTGGGCACCCTGAACGTCCATCTAGATGTTTATTTTTTGTTTTTTACTGAACAAGCGTGTTTATACGGTGTGCGTATGTACAGCCTTAACTCTATTGTACTTTTTGATGTAATTTTTGATACTTTCCTGCTTTTTAGAACACTATTTTGTGATAAATAAGGCAAAATTTCTTCAAAATTTCATATTTTTGGAAGGGGTGGGGTATCATAACATGCCATTGCAGGAATAGTATATGATATATCAACCAAATAAACACATATATTTTTAATAGACACTCTGCTCCTTGTCCACTCACATTTTCGACTCTGAAAAGAAAAGACTACAGATATGACAACTGATATTGAAGCAATTCGACACATTATTTCAAAGCTCAGCAGCAGCACACGAAATCGTCTCGACCTGGTCATCAATATGGAGGTATATTCTGCATTGTGATGCAATGCAGATTAAATCAAAGCTATACTTTGGTTCAGCAATGGTTATCTTGTTATTTGAAAGAGTTCTAAGTGCATACAAAAGCAATCGTTTCAGTCTTTAGGTATGAGACGCCTAAATCGGTGAAAACCGGAAGCAGGTGATTTTGTCTAGGGAACATGCAGACCTACACTATGTGTTTGATTGCTGATTGGCTGAAACTAAGTGGATGCATACAAGAAAAATTATTTTGAAATAATCGCTGCATGATAGATCACAAATGAAATATGAAAAGGAAAATCTGGATATAAATTATAATCAAAATATTTGGTATTTGAAAATACTGACATATTTGGTCGGTGACCACTAAAACTGCCACAAAAATGGGGGTGGTGTCATTGAGCTCCAAATTACTGGCATAAAGTATTGGATGACATGTATAAATTTTGTTATTTTTATGTGGGACTAGGATGATTCTACAAAATGAAGCTCATTTCAGCAGTCGGTGAGATTTTGGGTAGTCGCACCGGAAGAAACCCTTATAATGTAAGTCTATGGAAATGTATTTAGGCGTCTCATACCTAAATATAGCACAGATAATGATGTTTCTGTGTGTCCCCGAGTTCATATTAGACATTGTTTTGTATTCAAAATAGCTAATTTGGTAACAGTTACATTGAATGGAGGTCTGGAAGGAAACAAAACAGCTTTTCTGATATTTTTTATGAAAATAAAGGTTTAAAATGTACCCCTCAGTCAGATTTAGGGGATTATCACTGTTTGATTTTGTTGTGCACACATGAATACGGAGTGAAGAGATGTCAGCGCAAATCTGAATTTATTACTAGATGATTTTTTAGTCTAGAGGGCAGGTATGGTTACAAAGTATCAATATACGGGACCAGCAGTGGAGAAAATGCTGAAAAGAAATTTGCAAGGGCAGATAACATGTTGTCAATTGAAGTGTGAAATGTGGTATATAATTCACAAATGATAATTTACAAAGTATATTCTCGAGCTGTTTATGCTCGGATTTTAGTACGTACTGTGATTTTATTGATGAAATTGTGTTATTTAGACCTCTAACTGAATCTCAAAATAACTAGACGGGTAAATATCACCTAAATGGCTACTGTTTTAGTAAATGAGTTTCGTCACCTTATGATTCTAGAGCTGAAAACATACCAAACAAGTGTACTGTTGTAATTAAAATGTGTTATTTAGATCTAGTCGCCATGAAATTGCGTGAAAACAGTGCTAGCATTGTAATTTAACAAAAATCGACGTAATTTTATCACAAAATGCGACAAAATATCCCGGAACCGCCTTGACTTGTATGAACAGTTTTTGCACTCAATACGCTCTCGCCAGCCTAAACCCCACTGCTTTGAGGAAGATGTATCGAACATGAGATCACCGTCACAGTGTGGTGTTGTCGTCATGTGCTCTCGAACAACTGTGTTAACCATTTCCCACAGTTTGCCTGTATGCAACAGCTTATATGTATCAGTGTTCTCTCTGTAAATGAAAAACATCAGAATATCAGTACATTATGCCAGTATGGTCATTTTACAGTCTATACAAGCCTGTTTGAGTTGTCTCCCTTAAATTTACATTTTTTCAACTTGGGTCACTATAAACCTAATATCATTAAAAAAATGATAACAATTCTTAATTTAACAAAGTATTATGAATTTTAAAGGCCATCTCTGGCAGTATTTGCTCATTATTATGTAGTGGCTGGTAAATTCTTTGCATTTCAGGCTTCACATTTGGTAAAATAGCTATTTTGAATGGAAATATGTGCTGTTTTATTTATTAATGTAATAAAAAAATTTAAAGAAACATTCAATTTATTGTTAAGAATATGTATACTGGCCCTACCTGCACTGCTGTGATTTGTTGGAGGCTGTTTCAGTATCTGTACCCATATTTTGCTTTGGACGTAAAAATTTGTATTTTGGTTGTTCATTAGCACGGGTCTCGGTATCCGTCACAGCTTCAGGTAGTACAGTCCTTTGCTCCACTTTTTGTCTCATTTCATGATCCAGTCTGACAAACCGCACTTTATTGTCACTATTACTGAAAGCACCAGTCCTTGGTGAGAGATTATGACCACTTTTAAATTTTGACGGTAGTCGTTTGGAAGTAACCTTTTACCATTTTTACACTAAAATGATGCCTTATAGTAATTCATTTAATACAACTTTCTAACTTTTTCTTTTGCTGAACATAAGTAAAATGCTTTCAGAGAAATATGGTAAGGATTTGGATGTATTTTTGATAATGTAGGTCAGTTAAGATAGTGTCCAGCATTGTATGTATGATGGGGAGTCTGATATGGCCACTTCTACTACAGCATGTGGTACTGCTAATTAGGTCTTAAAAGAGTCACCAATAAGGATTATCATTTTGATATATCACCATGCATGTACTGCAGGAGCTTCTTTTAAAACTCTACAACCAAATTGTATAATATTTTTGTCACTCAGGCCTTTTAAATGGGGTAAAATAACCTGAATTTTTTTTTTTTTTTGTTATAGAAAAGGGGGGCGTGGGGATGAAAATACCCCAGAACCCACAAAAAGTGTCAGACTGTATTGTGGGGATGGCTAAGTGTAGTTGAATTAATGCCATACACATGTTTCAAATAATTTTTAAAAAAGAATAAGTGAAACTTGAAATATGAAACTTCAAATAGAGGCTAAATTTGCCTCTTCATTTTTTTTTTTTTCTGCAATTTTGCATTTTCAGCTGAAACATGTGTCTCAGTAAAGTAGCAGTTATGGGCTCAACTCTGTATTTAAGAAAAAACAAACAGCACATTTTCATTTGTAATAGTTTATTTTGATTAAATAACATAAAATGATATGCTAGAAAAATAATAAAATATGTCTTTAGGTCAGATGATCCTATTGCAGCCTGGCTCAAGCATTGGCTTAAAAAAGTACAGGGAAAACCGTAAGATATATTAAGACGTTACCTGATTGGTTGAAAATGTTTTGTTTACAAATGGAAAATACTTGTCAGAAAAATAAAATACAATGTCTTGGGTACATATTGGAATATTTTAAGACTGTTAATCAAAATATATGACACTGAAAAAGACAATTTCATAAATGGTGTAAATATGTGGTTCAGACCACTAAATTTCACCAGACTCAGTGGGTGGGTGTCTTTAAAGAAAAATTGTGAAAAACTGGGTTGGTCACCCCTATGTAAAAACAGTATTATTTGGTGCTTAAGATGCTAATTTAACCAAAAAACTTTACTTCATAGGTCAACACCCTTTAATAAGGTATAATACAGGGTCACTTTATGACTGTACTTATAATGTAAGTCTATGGGACAAACAATAGGAGTATCTGACCTAAAGTCAAAAAATGGTAGGAACTGGCTCGTGCTATGATGTAAGTTAGAAATGTTTGTTTTGATGTATTTTGACAAATGGGCTAACAGTATTGCTTCAAATCTTGAAAATGGCTGATACAGTGTCATTTTGGACCAAAATACAGAGAAGTTTCATTAAACATTCTGTTGAAGTGGGTGGGGGTGGGCCAGATTGTGTTTGTTTATTTTGGACTGGGAGTAAGGACAAATATGGGTATGGAGTGAAGCGGGTGACCTGGCCTAGTGGTAGAGCAAGTGTTGAGAGTGTGCATAGGGTAGCTTATATGCTACATCACAAAATTTTGAAGGATCAGCTGCCAAGATCAGCAGAGAATGGGGCTGAATTAGATGTCAGTCATTTGTGTAATAACAAACTGTGCATCAATCCACATCATTTAGTTTTAGAGCTGCATTCTGTTAACATGTCTCGGATTCATTGCTTTAAATGCAATATCTTGACCTGTGAGCATTGTCCACCATGCCTCTTACCACCCCGGCTTTGAAATGGCCTTGTATATCCGGAGTGGTCACTTGTACTTGCTCTCGGCTGTATAACTGTATCAGTGTTTTTGCATTTGTTTTTTCGCAATTCTTGTATCCGGGTTTTCAGTAACTGTGCTTTGATATATTTATTTGGTTCTCTATTTGTCTCATGTAATTTGTACATTTTACTGCGCCGTTTCCTTCTTTTCTGTTTAAATTCTAGAGTTGCCTCCCTATTTTTTTTTTTTTCAGCTAGCCGTTGCACTTCGTTTAGCTGAGCAGCAACTCTTCCAGTTGGTGGTATTGGGCATTGAGCTGCCGAACATAGTTTTATAACAGATTGTCCTGGACCATTATTAACGGAGTGAATAGCACTGTTCAGTCTACCCGGGAAGTTTCTGGTGAAAGTCACATTCTTAGGTAAGCTGCGTTTAATTGATCTGTTGGTTCCCTCAACTTTTTGGGTGTTGGAATTAAGCCGTGTTTTTTTAAGCATGTCTTCCCCCAGACGGAATTCTATCCACTGAAGCATGATGTCATGGTTCTCGGGGCGAGATAGATCAATTCTAAAATTTCTTGTAAGGAAAGGACTTGCAGCTAGCCAGTTGTCAGTCGGTAGACCTTTGCAAACAAGGGAATGTAGCCGACAACCACAGTGGTCACCAGCATAGCACCGTTTAATTGCATTTACACAATACTTCATCCCCTCTCTGATTTTTAGGTAATTGCCGCTCTCTTTTTCATACCTGGCACTGAACTCTGCTGTACATCTCTTACTTAGATCAAGTGAAAACCTGCCACGGAGGTAGGTACGGACGCTGAGTCATGTCCAGGCATCATACCCAAAATTTTCTGGCAGTTACGCATTTGCTTTCTATGGTTTTCAGCTAAATGCCGGGTGTCAAACAGATGGCATGGCTCGGTGTTGGTGATCCCCTGGTTGTAAAGGTCTGCCGCTGCCTGGAAAGCACCGGTATCTGCATCTGAAGTCAAGTAACTAACTTCCAGTCCATCTTCCTTCATGTCTTTTAGACAGTTACCTGCCCATCTTCTCTCATTACCAATGGTTGTTTCAATTGAAGCTGTAGCTGAGCATGGCTTGCACTTCACATCACATTCCGCATCTTCTTGTGTGTGGAAGCCATGCTTTGAGCATAATTTATTGACTGCATCTGCTGCTATAATTTGCTGTTTTCTTGTGACAGTTTCAGCAACAGTGTAGGTTGCCTGTGTGGCAGGTTGATAGGGAGTACGTCCTACACCGCTGTACAAGTTGTTGTTGTACATTCCATCAACTTGAACAGTGACAACATGTTCTGGATCTCCTCTGTATTTATTTATTGTTTTCAGCTCCTCTCTTATGCGCTTCATGTCCTTCCTGTTTTCCTGTAACACAACATCATTCACTTTGTTAGCATTTTCCTGTAAGCATTTGAAAGATGGGGCTGGAATATTTCCACCAAGGCATATCTTTCGGCAAGCTACTTGATGAAATTGGTGTTTGTGTCATTGCAACACAGACGCCTCTGTTTACTGTGGCAGTCTTAGCACCGCGTTGTTTGTGTCAATTTCTTTGTAAAGTTTAAACCGCCTTGACTTGTATGAACAGTTTTTGCACTCAATACGCTCTCGCCAGCCTAAACCCCACTGCTTTGAGGAAGATGTATCGAACATGAGATCACCGTCACAGTGTGGTGTTGTCGTCATGTGCTCTCGAACAACTGTGTTAACCATTTCCCACAGTTTGCCTGTATGCAACAGCTTATATGTATCAGTGTTCTCTCTGTAAATGAAAAACATCAGAATATCAGTACATTATGCCAGTATGGTCATTTTACAGTCTATACAAGCCTGTTTGAGTTGTCTCCCTTAAATTTACATTTTTTCAACTTGGGTCACTATAAACCTAATATCATTAAAAAAATGATAACAATTCTTAATTTAACAAAGTATTATGAATTTTAAAGGCCATCTCTGGCAGTATTTGCTCATTATTATGTAGTGGCTGGTAAATTCTTTGCATTTCAGGCTTCACATTTGGTAAAATAGCTATTTTGAATGGAAATATGTGCTGTTTTATTTATTAATGTAATAAAAAAATTTAAAGAAACATTCAATTTATTGTTAAGAATATGTATACTGGCCCTACCTGCACTGCTGTGATTTGTTGGAGGCTGTTTCAGTATCTGTACCCATATTTTGCTTTGGACGTAAAAATTTGTATTTTGGTTGTTCATTAGCACGGGTCTCGGTATCCGTCACAGCTTCAGGTAGTACAGTCCTTTGCTCCACTTTTTGTCTCATTTCATGATCCAGTCTGACAAACCGCACTTTATTGTCACTATTACTGAAAGCACCAGTCCTTGGTGAGAGATTATGACCACTTTTAAATTTTGACGGTAGTCGTTTGAAGTAACCTTTTACCATTTTTACACTAAAATGATGCCTTATAGTAATTCATTTAATACAACTTTCTAACTTTTTCTTTTGCTGAACATAAGTAAAATGCTTTCAGAGAAATATGGTAAGGATTTGGATGTATTTTTGATAATGTAGGTCAGTTAAGATAGTGTCCAGCATTGTATGTATGATGGGGAGTCTGATATGGCCACTTCTACTACAGCATGTGGTACTGCTAATTAGGTCTTAAAAGAGTCACCAATAAGGATTATCATTTTGATATATCACCATGCATGTACTGCAGGAGCTTCTTTTAAAACTCTACAACCAAATTGTATAATATTTTTGTCACTCAGGCCTTTTAAATGGGGTAAAATAACCTGAATTTTTTTTTTTTTTGTTATAGAAAAGGGGGGCGTGGGGATGAAAATACCCCGAGAACCCACAAAAAGTGTCAGACTGTATTGTGGGGATGGCTAAGTGTAGTTGAATTAATGCCATACACATGTTTCAAATAATTTTTAAAAAAGAATAAGTGAAACTTGAAATATGAAACTTCAAATAGAGGCTAAATTTGCCTCTTCATTTTTTTTTTTTTTCTGCAATTTTGCATTTTCAGCTGAAACATGTGTCTCAGTAAAGTAGCAGTTATGGGCTCAACTCTGTATTTAAGAAAAAACAAACAGCACATTTTCATTTGTAATAGTTTATTTTGATTAAATAACATAAAATGATATGCTAGAAAAATAATAAAATATGTCTTTAGGTCAGATGATCCTATTGCAGCCTGGCTCAAGCATTGGCTTAAAAAAGTACAGGGAAAACCGTAAGATATATTAAGACGTTACCTGATTGGTTGAAAATGTTTTGTTTACAAATGGAAAATACTTGTCAGAAAAATAAAATACAATGTCTTGGGTACATATTGGAATATTTTAAGACTGTTAATCAAAATATATGACACTGAAAAAGACAATTTCATAAATGGTGTAAATATGTGGTTCAGACCACTAAATTTCACCAGACTCAGTGGGTGGGTGTCTTTAAAGAAAAATTGTGAAAAACTGGGTTGGTCACCCCTATGTAAAAACAGTATTATTTGGTGCTTAAGATGCTAATTTAACCAAAAAACTTTACTTCATAGGTCAACACCCTTTAATAAGGTATAATACAGGGTCACTTTATGACTGTACTTATAATGTAAGTCTATGGGACAAACAATAGGAGTATCTGACCTAAAGTCAAAAAATGGTAGGAACTGGCTCGTGCTATGATGTAAGTTAGAAATGTTTGTTTTGATGTATTTTGACAAATGGGCTAACAGTATTGCTTCAAATCTTGAAAATGGCTGATACAGTGTCATTTTGGACCAAAATACAGAGAAGTTTCATTAAACATTCTGTTGAAGTGGGTGGGGGTGGGCCAGATTGTGTTTGTTTATTTTGGACTGGGAGTAAGGACAAATATGGGTATGGAGTGAAGCGGGTGACCTGGCCTAGTGGTAGAGCAAGTGTTGAGAGTGTGCATAGGGTAGCTTATATGCTACATCACAAAATTTTGAAGGATCAGCTGCCAAGATCAGCAGAGAATGGGGCTGAATTAGATGTCAGTCATTTGTGTAATAACAAACTGTGCATCAATCCACATCATTTAGTTTTAGAGCTGCATTCTGTTAACATGTCTCGGATTCATTGCTTTAAATGCAATATCTTGACCTGTGAGCATTGTCCACCATGCCTCTTACCACCCCGGCTTTGAAATGGCCTTGTATATCCGGAGTGGTCACTTGTACTTGCTCTCGGCTGTATAACTGTATCAGTGTTTTTGCATTTGTTTTTTCGCAATTCTTGTATCCGGGTTTTCAGTAACTGTGCTTTGATATATTTATTTGGTTCTCTATTTGTCTCATGTAATTTGTACATTTTACTGCGCCGTTTCCTTCTTTTCTGTTTAAATTCTAGAGTTGCCTCCCTATTTTTTTTTTTTCAGCTAGCCGTTGCACTTCGTTTAGCTGAGCAGCAACTCTTCCAGTTGGTGGTATTGGGCATTGAGCTGCCGAACATAGTTTTATAACAGATTGTCCTGGACCATTATTAACGGAGTGAATAGCACTGTTCAGTCTACCCGGGAAGTTTCTGGTGAAAGTCACATTCTTAG
This sequence comes from Saxidomus purpurata, assembly GCA_022818135.1. Lineage (NCBI taxonomy): Eukaryota > Metazoa > Mollusca > Bivalvia > Venerida > Veneridae > Saxidomus > Saxidomus purpurata. The sequence continues at coordinate 1,747 of JAFMSR010001396.1, read as the reverse complement.
GTAAGCTGCGTTTAATTGATCTGTTGGTTCCCTCAACTTTTTGGGTGTTGGAATTAAGCCGTGTTTTTTTAAGCATGTCTTCCCCCAGACGGAATTCTATCCACTGAAGCATGATGTCATGGTTCTCGGGGCGAGATAGATCAATTCTAAAATTTCTTGTAAGGAAAGGACTTGCAGCTAGCCAGTTGTCAGTCGGTAGACCTTTGCAAACAAGGGAATGTAGCCGACAACCACAGTGGTCACCAGCATAGCACCGTTTAATTGCATTTACACAATACTTCATCCCCTCTCTGATTTTTAGGTAATTGCCGCTCTCTTTTTCATACCTGGCACTGAACTCTGCTGTACATCTCTTACTTAGATCAAGTGAAAACCTGCCACGGAGGTAGGTACGGTACGCTGAGTCATGTCCAGGCATCATACCCAAAATTTTTCTGGCAGTTACGCATTTGCTTTCTATGGTTTTCAGCTAAATGCCGGGTGTCAAACAGATGGCATGGCTCGGTGTTGGTGATCCCCTGGTTGTAAAGGTCTGCCGCTGCCTGGAAAGCACCGGTATCTGCATCTGAAGTCAAGTAACTAACTTCCAGTCCATCTTCCTTCATGTCTTTTAGACAGTTACCTGCCCATCTTCTCTCATTACCAATGGTTGTTTCAATTGAAGCTGTAGCTGAGCATGGCTTGCACTTCACATCACATTCCGCATCTTCTTGTGTGTGGAAGCCATGCTTTGAGCATAATTTATTGACTGCATCTGCTGCTATAATTTGCTGTTTTCTTGTGACAGTTTCAGCAACAGTGTAGGTTGCCTGTGTGGCAGGTTGATAGGGAGTACGTCCTACACCGCTGTACAAGTTGTTGTTGTACATTCCATCAACTTGAACAGTGACAACATGTTCTGGATCTCCTCTGTATTTATTTATTGTTTTCAGCTCCTCTCTTATGCGCTTCATGTCCTTCCTGTTTTCCTGTAACACAACATCATTCACTTTGTTAGCATTTTCCTGTAAGCATTTGAAAGATGGGGCTGGAATATTTCCACCAAGGCATATCTTTCGCAAGCTACTTGATGAAATTGGTGTTTGTGTCATTGCAACACAGACGCCTCTGTTTACTGTGGCAGTCTTAGCACCGCGCTTGTTTGTGTCAATTTCTTTGTAAAGTTTAAACCGCCTTGACTTGTATGAACAGTTTTTGCACTCAATACGCTCTCGCCAGCCTAAACCCCACTGCTTTGAGGAAGATGTATCGAACATGAGATCACCGTCACAGTGTGGTGTTGTCGTCATGTGCTCTCGAACAACTGTGTTAACCATTTCCCACAGTTTGCCTGTATGCAACAGCTTATATGTATCAGTGTTCTCTCTGTAAATGAAAAACATCAGAATATCAGTACATTATGCCAGTATGGTCATTTTACAGTCTATACAAGCCTGTTTGAGTTGTCTCCCTTAAATTTACATTTTTTCAACTTGGGTCACTATAAACCTAATATCATTAAAAAAATGATAACAATTCTTAATTTAACAAAGTATTATGAATTTTAAAGGCCATCTCTGGCAGTATTTGCTCATTATTATGTAGTGGCTGGTAAATTCTTTGCATTTCAGGCTTCACATTTGGTAAAATAGCTATTTTGAATGGAAATATGTGCTGTTTTATTTATTAATGTAATAAAAAAATTTAAAGAAACATTCAATTTATTGTTAAGAATATGTATACTGGCCCTACCTGCACTGCTGTGATT